>BSBK01006428.1:0-37067 GCA_027943335.1 Chamaecyparis obtusa | reverse complement strand
AAGATTCCTTAGAATAACATTAATCACAATATAAAAGTGATGCATAACAAAACTGAAACATCATCTACAATCTTCAAGATTTCAACTCCAACCATGAAGTCTTCAATCTCTCCAAAAACCTCCAATACAAAATACATAGGCCAAGGACTGCTCACCTCCCAACCTAGGCTTCTATGAAGCCACCCCTGAGCTAGGGGAACCATCATAAAGACAAGGAGGCATTCAAGAAAACCCAATATAACAACACATACAACATAAAACATAATGAAATCTCCCTTCCAAGGTTAACACAAAGAGTCTCAAAATGACTCAAAAATAGGGGTGAAGGTGGAACCATTTCAACGAGAGAAAGCACATCTCATGATAAGAGATAAACCATCACTTGGCTTCCTCATCATGAATCTTTCACCACAAAGACAATCTCAAAAAACTCCTTATGACCCCCAATATACAAAACATATAATAGAGATGGCATGTTTCATCCCTCTCCTATCCAAGGAGAGACTATGCACCCTTGAATGTCCCAAAAATCCCTTCACCCCCAAGGCTACTCTTCCCTCTGAAGGGTGAGTATGGCCTTGAGAACTCCCCCAACAAAACACTTCAACACATACAAGAAAACTTCAAGAACTAACAAAAGAAACTACACATTTACAATGCAAAGGAATCTTGCACTACAACAAGCTTAAAATTCACAAGACCTCCATTATCAGAAAATAACAAGTTCTCAACACAAACACTATAATAAATACAATAACTAAATTTTGCATACAAAGAATAACATACATGAGAGCTCTTTCTCTCAACATGAAAACAAAAAAAAATAAATGAATAATTCCACCAACCTTGATCCAAGCTTATGGAAGAAAGTTGATGAAGAGATTTTCCACTTTCCAAGGTCCTCTCGAAAATATCTAAGTGTCCAAATCTAGAGAGTGGGTGTCAAACTCTTCCAAAAGAAGAGTCCCCTCTGAAAAAGCCTCCACACACTCTCCTAGGGATAGGATCTCACTCTAATTGGGTGACCTTCCCAAGCTTCTAACATGTTTTCCAAATAAGGATTCCTAAAAAGATAGTCCAAAAAGGTGGACCAAAGACTTGAATCATTATTGGATGAAACTCTACACAAGACCTTGCTTCAAAAGTGGATTTTCGGCCATTTAAAATAACAACTTTTGGAGGGCTCTTTTGGTCAACATGAGGTTGTCCTATGGTTAAAAATTCCTCTTACCCATAGGTATATCAAGTGGGCTTACTAAAAAAGGCCCTAACACTTCCCTAGACACCTTTTAAGCCCCCCCAAAACCCATGTGAAGCTCAAATTCGAAATTCATTGATATGAAAAAACCTCAAGCTCCCTAACCAAGTGATTTCATGGGGATCATAAAGGGTACCTTCCTAAGTTCGTGTTCAACCAATCCCCAAGTGGACATGTCATGGCCACAAGTACACACACAAGTGTCAAGTGACACAACCAAAAATGACACATCACAAGCTATGTGGCATATCCACTTGGGCACTCTCAACATAAATAACATTTGCAATTAACAAATAACTCAAATACATTCATGCATCATACTTTTATGAATTAAATACATTACACCGAGGTTTTTGGCTTCTCACCAGAAGCAACCTTGGTTCAAATTGATTTTCACATTGGTCTTTGTGATGGTTCCCTGAATTTACCATGGCCTATTTCCCTACACACTCAAGTCCAATATTAGTAGTCCAAGGAAATATACATGTAAATTCCATAACTTTCATAATCCAATAATTCTCAATAAATTAATCATAATTAAATCAAAATTTGACATGACATAATCATTCATTTATAACTTACATAAATCACATCATGAAATATACATTTCTTCACTAAATTGAACTTAAAACATAACCATTGCATACATATATAATTCAATTTGCAAATTAAATATCCTCATGACATAATAATTCATACATTAAACAGAATTAAAAATGCACATGTAGGTTCCAAACTGATGTTTCAGTAATCATCATCCAAACATAACATAATGTGCATCAATCTACTAAAGTGATAAAATCATAACATAAAATGTCAGTACTCCATAAGCCTCAAAACATGATTGAATCAAATATGTCTATCATAATGTAGAAATTTAATGGCTATGATAGGCTTGGGCTGAGGCCTCACATCCTCCCCCCCCTAGGCATGAACTTCCTCTTGGAGTTCATAAAAAAGATAGGGGTATTGTGCTCTCATCTATGCGGTGTCCTCCCATGATGTCATAACCTCATCATAGCAATCCCACTGGACCCTAGCCCGGTCTAGCTCTCAGCCTCAAAGTGCTAGCATCTGGTGAGCCAAAATGTGGATGGGCTCCAAAGCCAACTAGTCATCTGACTCCACCTGCAAAGCATCCCAATCTATGATATGAGTCTCATCAATATAATACTTTCTCAACACTAACACATGAAAAACATCATGGATGTGTGACAGGCCTGGTGGCAAAGCAAGATGATAGGTGATAGGACCTATCCACTCAAGTATCTCAAAAGTGACAACAAATCTAGGTGCAAGCTTAGAGCCCTTTCCAAATTGGATTGGACTCTTATATGGTTGCACTCTTAGAAAGACTCTATCTCCCACCTGATAACTACGATCTTCCCTCTTGGCATCTACATACTTCTTCTACCTATCCTGTACTTCCTTCAGACATTGTCTGATCAATGTCACCTACTGCTCTAACTCTCGCACTAAGTTAGGACCTAAAGCAACTCTATCCTCAATACAGTCCCAACTCAATGGTGTCCTACATGGTCTGCCATATAATGCCTGATAGGGAGGCATACCTAGAGAAGTGTGATGCCCATTATTGTAAGAAAAATCCACCAAATGAAGGTACTCCTCCCACCTAGTTTGATGATCCATGACATACATGAGCATATCCTGCAACACCTAATTTACCCTCTCTATCTTCCCATCAGTCTCTGGGTAATAAGTGGTGCTAAAATTGAGCTTAGTGCCCAAAGGTCTGTAATCCTCTCCAGAATGATGATGTGAAGAGAGAATCCCAGTCTGAAATAATCTTACGAGGTATGCCATGAAGTCTAACAATATCCTGCAAGAAAACCTAAGCTACTGATGGGGTTGTAAAGGTGGTCTATACAGGTGAAAAGTGGGCTACTTTGGTCGGCTTGTCAACTATCACCATGATGGCATCATGGCATCGAGATGACATAGGGAGACCAATGATGAAGTCCATGGAAATAACATCTGACTTCCACTCTGGTATCTCATCAGGCTGAAGCAAACCACAAGGGTGACGATGCTCTACCTTAACCCTCTGACACTCAAGATATCATGCCACTATCTCAGCTATATTTTGCCTCATCCCTGGCCAATGATATAACTATCTCAAATCTGCATACATCTTCTTGACTCCAAGATGTGCTACATAAGGTGCTCTATGAGCCTCTAGCATGATGAAAACTCACAAGTCACCGGAGGATGGGACATAGATACATCCTCTATGGTGTAAAATCCCATCAAAATTTAGGGAATAACTTGAATATTTACCCTCAAGGGTACTCTGAGACTGAATGACTTGACTAACCTCTGCATACCAAACATCCTTATGTAAATGATGCAATATTTGATCCCTCAGCTCAATACCTACTATCATAGAGTAGGCCCCATGGTGTCTCCTACTCAAAGAATCATAACCCACATTCGCCTTCCCCTTGATGTAGTGGACATCAAAATCATACTCACAATGAAATTCCATCCACCTACACTATCATGCATTCAAGTTTGACTGAGAGAAGATATACTATAAGCTCTGATGATCTGAATGGAGCTCAAACTGATGACCCAAAAGGAAATGCCACCATCTCACTAGGGCATGAACCACTACAACCAACTCAAGGTCATGAGTGGGATAATTGACCTCGTGAGTCTTAAGTTCCTAGACTCATATGCAATGGCTCGTCCATTCTACATCAGAACTACTCACAAACCATCTAAGGAAGCATCTATGCATACAACAAAATCCACTGAAGGATCAAGCACTACTAGAATAGGTGCGCTGGTAAGTGCCTTCTTGAGTTCTTGAAAGGCCCTCTCACACTTCTCAGTCCACTCAAATTTATTTCCCTTATGCTGAAGATAAGTAATGGGATGTGCCACTCTAGAAAATCCCTCTACAAATTGCATGTAGTAACCTACCAAACCCATAAAACTTCTGACCTCGGTCACTGAAGTAGGTGCAGGCCAATCCATGATGGCTCTAATCATAGATGGATCTACTAAGATGCCATCTCCTAAAATAACATGCCCAAGGTAATGAATCTTTGTCCTATAGAAAACACATTTGGACAAACTGCCATACAACTAATTGTCTTGAAGACACTGCAATACCTATCTCAAGTGTCGTTCATGCTGCTCTTCATCCTGTGAATAAATTAGGATATCATCAAGCAACACAATTACAAACTTATCTAGGAAAGTGTGGAATACCCCATTCATAAGGCTCATGCTGCTAGAGCATTAGTGAGTACGAAGGGCACAACTATGAACTCATAATGCCCATATATGGTACAGAAAGAAGTCTTAGGAATGTCATTGTCAACAATCCGTAACTGGTGGTATCTTGATTTAAGATCAATCTTGGAAAACACTTTAGCACCCTTAAGCTAATCAAATAAATCATCAATCCTTGGGAATGGATACCGATTCTTAATGCTAAGCTTATTAAGTTGTCGGTAATACATACATAACCGCAAGGATCCATCCTTCTTCTTAATGAAGATAATAGGTGCGCCCCAAGGTGAAACACTAGGATGAATGTGACCCTTCTCCAAAAGTTCCTCTAACTAAATTTTGAGCTCATTAATCTCATTAGTGGTCATCCTGTAAGGTGCCCTTGAAACTGGAGCAGCCCCTAGAACAAGATCTATATAGAAATCAACTGCTCTATGAGGAGGCATGCCTGGAAGTTCAGCAGGAAAACACATCAGCAAATTCCTGAAGTATAGGATAATCATCAAGAGATGCTTCCCTTTCCTCCTCTTCCTCTTTATCACTAATAGTAATAGGAAAAAGCTAACATCCCTAATGCACACTCTGCTTAAGCTACATAGCTGAGATCATACGAAGAGAGATACCTCTCTGAATCCCACAAATTACTACAGGTGTACCATGATCATCAAGGCACTCAATCTTCTTTTGTCAACAATCTAACTTATCTCTATGGGCATAAAGCCAATCCATGCCAAATACTATGTCATAGGAACCAAGAGGTGTGATATGAAGATCCATAGTTGTGGTGAAATCACCAATCTGCACCTGGCTGTCCTTCACTAAAGAGTTGACTAATACTCTAGACCCTAATGCTAACTCCACTTCCCAACTAACTTCATGTCTTGCTACCACAAGCCCACAATGCTCCATAACAAATGGGGATATAAAAGAATTAGTAATACCTAAATCAAATAATATAGTAACACTAATACCATTGATCATACCTATAACCTCTATCACTATGGCCTGGTGCTCGGCCTGGCGGTTATCAACCACTACAAATACTCTGTGAGACTTTCCAAAGTCTCCAATGGTAGGCTTTGAATCTACCATTTTCTAATTGCCTGACATCTGACCCTATGGACAATCATGAGCTAAGTGCCCCATGGCACCACAAGCATAGCAAGGACCTCATGTGAATTTTTGTACTCCCTGTGGCCTAGAGAACTGCTGACCACCAGTCTTGCTAGAACCATTGAAACTCCCTCGAGAGGACTGTTGAGTCCGTGCTGGGGTTATATTCGTATACTATTGTCACTGATCCTTTCTCTATCCTTGTGCCTGCTACTATTTGGGCTTAGAGCCCTACTGTCCCTATGGTGGCTTTTGTTTCTAGTTTTATTGAGTCTGTTGTTGTGGGTTCTTATTAAAAGACCCCGAACAAAACTTGTTATTACCTTTCCAATGACTCTTCTGGTACCCCTCTGACTATGATGTGGAGTTATAATTCTGAGACCTGTTATGAGTGTCTCTAGACTTACCCTGAATCTCATCTGCAACTAAAGCCATCTCAACTGCCTCATGAAGGGTCCCTGGAGAGGTCATGCGAACCTGTCCTAATATCCAATCATTGAGCCCTTTAATAAACCTGTTGACTCATAGCTTTTCATCCTTCATGTATTCTACATAATGTAGCAACTCAAGGAATCGGGTCTCATACTATAGCACTTTGAGTCCCCTCTATTGGAGCTCGTGGAACTCATCAATATGTCTCTATCTATAGTGCTCTGATAGGTATCTGTCTTTGAAACTTTCTAAGAAGGTCTCCCAAGTCATAGTGTCCATAGTGGTGTTGTTCTTATATTCTTCATGTTTCCACCATGTGGAAGCACCTCCTCTCAAAAGGAATACTACAAATTGGGCCTTGATGTTGCTATCATACTGACGCAACCCAAAGCACCTCTCTAAGCTCAAAATCCATGCCTCGACATCTGTACCCTCTATAGAACCATGATACAAAAGGTGGTTGTAATCGTAGGAGATCTCTAATATGATCCCCAGCATCCTAGGGTGCCCTCTGAACAATTCTAGGTGGTGGTTCTGGCATGTGAACTGACTCCACCTCATGTACCCCTTGCCCTTCCTCACAATCTCGTGGAGGACTCCTAGTCCTCTCTCTAACCTATGATCTATGTCCCCCACACAGCTGGTGCTCTGGCTGAGGATTAACTAGAGGCAATCTCTCCTGAATAACCCCGATGAGGTTCTGTAAGGCTAATAGGACCTCCTTATTAGGATCTACTGGTGTGGTGGTGGTTGATTAATTGCTGATATCTCAGCCCTTTGTTCTACTTTCTCATGAGCTAAGGGATCTCACCTAGCCCCTCGTCCTCTAATACGTCTTCGAGCTTGACATGTAAGGGGAAGCATCCTTGCAATTCAAAATGGTTAAAGGTTAGCTAATAAATGCAATGGGTTTTAGGTTCCAATGTTGAAACCTACGCTCTAATACCAAGTGTCATGCCCATAGAAATTACACAAAAACACACGAACATTTTTTTTCAGAAAGGTAAAAATTTTATGACTAATGTTAGCAGTTGGCTCAAGTTGAAAAGTTGATCCTGAGAAGCTTTAGTATGTAACCTTTAAGCAAGAGGAGTGTAGTGCAATGAGGGATCCATTTATACATTAGTCAATTTAAACTACTAGGTCAAGAAAATATTTCCCCCAAGGCACAACTATGTTTTCTAGTTACACTAAAATCATTAATTAGGCCTAACATCAAAATTATACCACATTAGGTCATTAGGATTTAATTATTAAAGTGTTGCAATAATATAACAAGGCAATCTAACTAGCTAGATACTAGCTAAACAAATGTTATTGTTCATAAAACTAAGATTACAATTTAACCTATAATTTTCTATAATTTAACCCATAATGCTCATCCGTAGGAAGCATACTATCATCCATTATAAAATTAAACATGATTTTTACAATAATAATCATGTTAATTATTAGTATCTAATAATTAATAAAATTAATAAATGTCATCATAAAAGAATGAATAAATACAGTATTAAGTGATAATAATTATATTAATTACCATTTAATACAGGTTATTAAAACATAAAATAATTAAATAGCAATAATATTAATTATTATTATCTAACTAATATAATTATTAATAAAAGATTAAGTAAATAAAGTATTAAATAATAATTATGCTAATTAATATTAGATATTAATTAACACAATTATTAAATAATTAAATATATAAATTAATAAATATTACATATATATATATATATATATATATATATATATATATATATATATATATATATATATATATATATATATATATATATATATATATATATATATATTATAATATATATATATATATATATATTATATATATATATATATATATATATATATATATATTATTAACATTAATTAATATAAATAATAATTAATTTAATAAAAAATATTTATATTAATTAATAATATTAATATTAATAATTAATAATAATATATATTACTTAACAAATATTAAATATTGAATTTTATAAGGGGGTTCTTAACACCCCCCTTCCCACATAAAAAAAATTGTTTTAAGTCCCCCAAGGAGGACTATCGTGCGACCCCTACCATTGTGCGGTGACCGCACGACATGACAAGACTGTCATAGCAGGTTGTTGTGCGTGGCAGACCTACTGCGGTAGGCCTTGCCGCTAGGTCCAGGGGGGTACGAGGAGTGCCCCCCCCCCCCCCCCCCCCCCCCCCCCCCCAATTTCATTTTATATTTTTATTTTTTCCAAGTAAGTGTAGGAAATATTAGATTATTGACTGTGGTTTTTAGGAATATGTATGGGATTTCTCCCATACATTTTACAAAGACCTTTAGGTAGTCATTCTCACTTTTCACTTGATATTTTGCTTCTTTGTTTTCTTTGACATTTTGCTATCTACTCTCTTAATTTTCTTTTTCCTTAATAGTTTATTGGTCTCATTGGTATAAATGGATATAGTTTAGGATCAATGATAGAATGAAGTCTAAAATACTAATTGATGTAGAAAGTAACAAAGATAATTTAACTAAGTTTCTCAACATAGATTTTTTTTTTAACTAACAATTGACACAGAGTTTGCAATAAAAGAATTGAGAGAGAGTGCTTCTAATCTATTTCTTTCACACTACTATCATTTTAATCCTTTGAAATCTTTATAGTAGAACTAAAAAGATACTACAAATACTTCACTTTCTTGTAAATTTTTCAACATGAATACATAAAGATTCCTCTATAAATAAACAATGATTTCTCATAAACTAATCCAACAAAATCTTTACATTCCTTTTTGAAACAAATACATTGTATTTTTCTCATTGTATAAAACATGAATACACAAAACTTCCTTGAACAATACACTATATTTTGAAAAATTAAACTATCAACAAATCTTTCATACAATTTCCTTCTCACCTTGATACAACATCACATGATACAATCACAACACTTGGAGTGATAACTCCATTACAATATACATTGAACTCATCGGATGCACAAGATTCCCTTACAATAACATTAATCATAATATAAAAGTGATCCATAACAAAACTAAAACATCATCTACAATATTCAAGATTTCTACTCCAACCATGAACTCTTCAATGGCTCCAAAATCCTGCAATACAAAAAAAAATAGGCCAAGGAGTGCTCACCTCCCAACCTAGGCTTCTATGAAGCCACCCCCAAGCTAGGGGAACCATCATAAGACAAGGAGGCATTCAAGAAAACCCACAATAAGAACACATACAACATAAAACATAATGAAATCTCCCTTCCAAGGTTAACACAAAGAGTCTCAAAATGACTCAAAAATAGGGGTGAAGGTGGAACCATTTCAAGGGAAGAAAGCACATCTCATGATAAGAGATAAGCCGTCACTTGGCTTCCTCATCATGAATCTTTCACCACAAATACAATCTCAACAAACTCCTTATGACCTCCAATATACAAATCATATAATAGAGATGACTACATGGAGCCCATACATCCATGTTTCATCCCTCTCCTATCCAAGGAGAGACTCTACACCTTTGAATGTCCCAACAATCCCTTCACCCCAAAGGCTACTCTTCCCTCCCAAGGGTGAGTATGGCCTTGAGAACTCCCTCAACAAAAAACTACAACACATACAAGAAAAATTCAAGAACTAACAAAAGAAACTACACATTTACAATGCAAAGGAATCTTGCACTACAACAAGCTTAAAATTCACAAGACCTCCATTATCACAAAATAACAAGTTCTCAACACAAACACTAGAATAAATACAATAACTAAATTTTGCATACAAAGAATAACATACATGAGAGCTCTTTCTCTCAACATGAAAACAAAAAAAAACAAATGAAGAATTGCACCAACCTTGATCCAAGCTTATGGAAGAAAGTTGATGAAGAGCTTTTCCACTTTCCAAGGTCCTCTCGAAAATAGCTAAGTCTCCAAATATAGAGAGTGGGTGTCAAACTCTTCCAAAAGAAGAGTCCCCTCTAAAAAGGCCTCCACACACTCTCCTAGGGATAGGATATCACTCTAATTGGGTGACCTTCCCAAGCCTCTTACATGTTTTCCAAATAAGGATTCCTAAAAAGGTAGTCCAAAAATGTGGACCAAATAGTTGAATCATTATTGGATGAAACTCTACCGAAGACCTTGCTTGAAAAGTGGATTTTCGGCCATTTTGAAAATCCAACTTTTGGAGGGGTCTTTTGGTCAACATGGGGTTGTCCTATGGTTAAAAATTTCCTTTATGCATAGGTATATCAAGTGGGCTTACTAAAAAAGGCCCTAATACTTACCTAGACACCTTTTAAGCCCCCGAAAAACCCATGTGAAGCTCAAATTCGAAATTTATTGATATGAAAAAACCTCAAGCTCCCTAACCAAGTGATTTCATGGGGATCCTAAAGGGTACCTTCCTAGGTTGGTGTTCAACCAATCCCCAAGTGGACATGTCATGGCCACAAGTAGACACACAAGTGTCAAGTGACACAACCAAAAGTGACACATCACAAGCCATGCAGCATATCCACTTGGGCACTCTCAACATAAATAAGATTTACAGTTAAGAAATAAATCAAATAAATTTATGCATCATACTTTTACAAATTGAATACATTACAACAAGGTTTTTGGCTTCTCACCAGAAGCAACCTTGGTTCAAACTGATTTTCACATTGGTCTCTGTGATGGTTCCCTAAATTTACCATGGCCTATTTCCCTGCACACTCAAGTCCAATATTAGTAGTCATAATTCATATATTAAATAGAATTAAAAACACACATGTAGGTTCCAAACCGATGTCTTAGTAATCATCATCCAAACATAACATAATGTGCATCAATCTACTAAAGTGATAAAATCATAACATAAAATGTCAATACTCCAATAAGCCTCAAAACATAATCATCAAATATGTCTATCATAATGCAGAAACTGAATGGCTATGATAGGCTCAGGGTGAGGCCTCGCAAGATTGGATTTATTACTATAAGACATGGGCCAATACATGAGGAAAAAGCTTTAGTATCTCATGTTGACAAGAAAACTAAATGGATAATAGAAAGTGGTTGTTCTCATCATATGACTGGAGATAAAAACAATTTTGTTAAATTAGTAAAGTATGATGGTGGTGTTGTGAGGTTTGGAGACAATCTTTTGAAATCTATTATAGGAGTAGGATCTATCAGTCTGGATGTAAAGACTAATATAGATAATGTACTTCTTGTTGAAGGACTAAAACATAACTTGTTGAGTATTGGATATTTAATGGATAAAGAGTTTGAATTAATTTTTTTTATTGGTAAATGTTAAATTAGAAGTAAGGCAGGTAAGCTGATTGCAACTGGTACTAAATCCAGAGGTAATGTATTTGAATTAAATACATGTGGAGCCTCTTGATTCTTTCTGAAGGTTGATGATAGTTGGTTATGGAATAGGAGATTTTTTCATGTTAATTTTGATAACATTGTAAAGGAAAGTATGACTAATGTTGTAAGAGATCTTCCAAAGATTGTGAAACCATCTAACACTATTTGCAGAGAATGTGTCATGGTTAAATAGACTAGAAGCAGTTAAGAAAAGCATATACTTCAAGAGAGAGGTTGGAGTTGGTACACACATACCTATGTGGAACTACAAGGATAGAATCATACTATGGTGAAAGGTATTTCATACTCTTTTTTGATGACTTTTATAGAATGATGTGGGTTACTTATTTAAAGGAAAAATCATAATCATTTGATAAATTCAAGTTGTTCAAAGAAAAAGTAAAGAATGAATTAGGCTTAAAGATTAAGTGTCTAAGGTCAGACAGAGGTAGAGAGTTTACTTTAGACTTATTCAAATCATATTAGGAAGACAATGGAATAAAGAGACAGATATCTCCTCCCAGGACTCCACAACAAAATGGGATAGTAGAGTGAAGAAATAAGACTATACTTGATGCTACTAGGAAAATGTTGATTGAAGGAAATCTATCTCATGTACATTGGAGAGAGGTTGTTGGAACAACACTATATACATTGAACAAAATTCAAATCAGATAAGGTACAAGTAAGACTCCTTATGAATTATGGTTTCTTCATACTCCTACTATAAAATATTTCATAATATTTGGTAGTAAGTCTTATATCAAGAGAGATTATGAGATAGGAAAGTTTGATGCTAGAAGTGATGATGATATTTTTCTTGGTTTCTCCATTAAGAGAAAGGTTTACAAATGTTTCAATCTAGGATTAAGAAAGATGATTGAAAGTAACAATGTAAGAATAGATGAAGAGTTTCAGATACAAGAAAGTATGTATGAGAGTAATCAGATTTTAGAGATCAAAGAAGCTACTGCTACTGTAGAAGAAGAACTTGTTGAGTCAGAAAGTTAAAAAGAGGCTTGTGATGTTGTCATGAGTGAAGCTACTGAGGTTCCTAAAACACTGAGGTATGTAAAGAGTAACCATCCTAAAAATAAAACTATTGGCAATATAAATCAAGGAGTATTAACTAGTATTAACTAGATCAAAGGTTAAAGAAGAAATTTGTTGTGATTTCTCAAGTTGAACCAAAAACTTTAGATGAAGCATGTAGAGATGAATCTTGGTTAAATTCTATGAAGGAAGAGTTAGATGAGATAAAGAAGAAGAATACTTGGGAATTGGTTCCTAGACCTAAAAACAAAAATGTAATAGGAACAAAATGGGTTTTTAGAAACAAAATGAATGAGGAGAGAACTATTGTAAGAAACAAAGAAAGACTAGAATGTAAAGGATATTCACAGCAAGAAGGCATAGACTTTGAAGAAAAATTTTCTCCTATTGCTAGAATAGAGGTAGTAAGATTGTTCTTGGCTTATGCTGCACATAAGAACTTCAAGCTATATCAGATGGATGTGAAATCTTCATTTTTGAATGGGGATCTTGAATAAGAAGTATATATAGAACAACCTAATAGATTTTCTCTATGCAAAGATAGAGACATGGTGTGTAAGTTGAAGAAATCTCTATATGGGTTGAAGCAAGCTCCAAGGGCTTGGTATGCAAGGTTAGACAAGTATCTACTCTAGCTTGGATTCAGAAAAGGTAATGCAGACAGTAATTTATATTGAAGAATTAGTGAAGATGGAATCTTGGTAATAGAATTCTTTGTTGATGATATTATCTTTGGAGATAACGATGATCTATGTAAGAAATTTTCTAAGGAAATGGAAAGTGAATTTGAGATGTCCATTATAGGTGAAATTAAATTATTTCTTGAATCGTAAATAACTCAGAATGAGAATGGTATCTTTATTTCTCAGAATAAGTATCTCAAAGAAATGCTAAAGAAGTTTTGAATGGAAGACTGTAAACCAATAAGAACAACCATGGTGACTCGTAATAAGCTAAAAATTGATGATGAATCAAAGTGTGTTTTTCAGACCTTGTAAAGATCAATGCTTGGAGGATTACAATATCTAACCCACACCAGACCAGATATTGCTAATGTTGTTGGAATTGTGGCTAGATATTAGAGAGAACCCAAAGAAACACACCTAGCTGTTGTGAAAAGGATATAGAGATATTTGAAAGGAACCATATACTATGGCTTCTAGTATGACATAAATGATAGCTTTGAACTTCATGCTTATACTGATGTTGATTGGGGAGGAAATATTGATGACAGAAAAAGTACTAGTGGTGGTGCATTTTTCCTTGGGAAAAAGTTGGTTTCTTGTCTAAGTAAGAAAGAAGATTGTATAAAACAATCTACTACTAAATCAAAGTATGTTGCTACTGCCATAAATTCCACTCAAATTGTTTGGATGAAACAAATGCTAATAGATATTGGAATAACTTTTGATGAGCCTATGGTTATCCATTTTGATAACACCAGTTGAATGAATATGTCAAAGAATCTGGTGATGCATTCTAAAACTAAATATATTTCTATCAAGTATCACTTCTTGAGAGACAAGGTGGAAGAGAAGGAAATTAAATTAGAATATATAAGTACAAAAGAGCAGATTGCAAACATCTTCACAAAGCCACTGCCAAAAGATACCTTTGAATATCTTAGAGGTATGCTGAGGGTTCAGACCCCTCCTAGTCAGAATTAAATGATTTAGAGATGCATCACTCCAGAGGTTTTCAGAGCCATATCATAATCTGGACTAGATGTAGGGATCTACTCCTTGGGGGGAGTGATCATGGAAGAAAGATGTTGGAAAGCAATCGATGACTCATGCAATGCTTTGAAATTGTTTTCAAAGGGAGAGTGTTGTTATGAGAAAATCCCTACTATATGGGGAGATTGTTTGGTTACATAACTTTGGATTGATACAACTTTGGAATGATGGATTTTCCCATATGTTGACATCAATGCCAAAGGGGGAGATTGTTTGATATTGCTAATGCCTAGGGAGGTGATTGAGACATTTAATATGTTTAATCACTATGTTTCTGAATGGTCACTCATATTGTTGTCATTTGTGTTTTGTCACTAACGTCAACATATGTTTCTATGAGGAGATCGGACTAGTTATCACAGTGTACAAAAATTGTATGGATGTTTCAGATGTTGCAAAGATAGATGAGAGTTTAGGAGGGTATTTTGATCTTATATCCAAGATCATATCATGTAATGTTTCATATTGGATGAGTTACAGATGTTTTGGTGAAGTCTAGTCACTGACTATGACCATGAGAAATGACAAAGTTAGTCTTTGTATTTTGTGTATAGCTTACAGATGATATGGAATCAATGCATGTGAACTTCAGAGATGAAAGACATAGTATTGAAGAATGTTCTATGAACTACACAAGGTATAGAAGGTAGGATGATGTCAGTTATGGTGTGTGTTCTAGAAGGTGATCTATTTGGAAGCCGACTACACAAATGTAGCATGTATGATGGATGGCGCACTTGAATTAAGGATGTTGGTCCTTAATTGTTGTAATGTAACCATTGTATACTTGTTCGAGATACTATGTGTATCTTAGCAAGGGTTTATGTAATTGTTTGTAATTAGGAAAGCCTTATGGGCTAACCTATTGATGAGAATTATAATAAGGTATAAATGAAAGCTCTTTTCTTTGGAAAAGATATGGAAGAGAAGAAGATGATATATAGAAGTTGTGAAAGATGTGAGCTTGTGTCTATTGTATATAGAGTAGACATTTGTTGGTGTCCTTCATTGGAACTGATCAAGAAAAGATAGTTGTTGCTAAACAATTCAAAAATATTTTGTATTTCTTCATATACACTTGTGTTGCGAACAGCGAGTTCTGAAAATGGACTTAACCTTCTTTGAGTAGTGAGCCTTGCATAGTGATCCCTCCCTTTTCTTCTTGAATCCTAATAGGGTATGTCCTCTAACAAGGACTATGTATTATAATATTTTAATAGATCCTAACAGATCCATATCCTCTAACAAGGATAACTATACTCTCAGTACATCATTTGTGGGTGCTAATTCCCACTAGGGTTTTTACCTCTAGCAGGGTTTCCCTAACACCAAAATATTATGTTATTGTGTTGGCATTCATTGTGTTCATTGGATGTGATATTGATGCTACTTAAATTTTAAGGTTTAATAATTTATCATATAACTGATTCACCCCCCCTCTAAGTTGTATTGTGGACTATTATTCCTAACAAGTTGTGTTTGTCCAAGATTCATGTACATGGAAAAGATCAATTTTATCTTTACCTCTACATTTCTATTTTGGTTTCATAATATTTTATTCTAATACTCATCTATTTATGTAAATTTTTAGCTAACTATATCAGACTAACTACAAAATAACTATCTTATGGATAACCATAAGGAAATGTGATCAACTACCATGAAGGACATATGACTCTAAAAACAAAGTATGCAACTATAGTGTCATATATTGTAAGAACTGTCCTAAAGTGTACAATTTCTTCGTCATTGAAACCCACTTTGGTGTGTATTTACCCTTCCAATTGGATTATAGTAATTTCTTATGCATTTAATTAATAAATTAATGAATATAAGTGCTCTCCAATTTTTTTGGTATGTGGGCCCTTAATTATAGTTTTTCCCCTATATTTTTCCATACATATATTCTTTATTGGTATATATGGGCCCTATAATGATGTGTGGCCTATTTCATATGCTTTCATTTATCACACCTTGATTTTGTATACATTTTTGGAATCCATGTATCCATATAGACCACCAATTCAAATTTGAGCCTCAATTGGCTTATAAAGAACATTCTAGGATGTATTGGGTGACCAGAGTCACCCATACATTAGGAGGTACACCTTACATTGAAAATTGGGCCCAAATTTAAAGTTGAGTGATATTCTAACTTTCTGTCAGCCTCAATCATGTTTTTAACCCTAAAATGGCTATTAGTGATATATATGCAAGAATAACTCCCTCTTTCTGGCATATCATACAAGCATATGGAATTTAGTCACTCTCAAGAATTCAAGAATAAATAAAGTCTTCAAGACAATCAAGCACTCAAGAAGTTTCATTCATCATATCCTTCATTATGGAGATTATCAATAATCATCATGCAAATAATATCTTTTGTGATGTCTTGTTAGGCCTTTGTGGATCCATCCTAGACTATCAACATTGTTGATCTCATTCCAAACATATTTACATCATCAATATGCAATCACTTATCATTCCTCTACTAATAATAGAACACTTCCTTTTCCTTAATTTTATTTCTTTTTTATTCCAAGGTTAACTTCTATACATGGGTTTGACTTAGACAAAATATTTTTCCCAACATTTTCCCCCTCTTCTATTTACAAGGGACATGTGGTAGTGTTATAAATTCTAATATAGGAATGTTTGATAGTCTAATTTTGATCATTTTCTTTTGCATTGCTTTGTGGAAAATCAAGGGTGCCTCTCATTATTGTGGGTGACTAATGTTTTCCCACACATTCTAGGTTTCCCTGAGTTGGAAATTGGTTAGAATTTTCTATACAAGTCATTCTCTACATTTTATTTCTAGATTTGGTCTTTAAATTAGGTTCTCAATTTGTTAGCTATCTCTCTTTAGAAAAAGTAACTAACTTTCTCATTTTTCATAATAGTGAAGGATCATTTTATTCACTCCATTCTGGATAATTCTGAAGGCTATTATATCATCTTCCTTCCATTGTAAGATTAGATAGGCTCATGGTTCAAAGTTTTCTAATACCAACTAGAGAACACTATTTAATTTACTAAATTATAGTGAACCAACACTCTCACATCTAATTTCTAATTTGTATGTCTAGATCTAATTTATATGGATTTCATCATCTTTTATTTATATACTATATTTCCCATATTTCATGCATTTAGCCGAACATCTCAAGCTTTCATTGAATGTGTCAAAGAAATAAATATCGCAAAAATATTTCAGTTCATGCATTTTTGCTACATTTCATTGATTCTAATTTGTCTTGTATGTATTTTTATTTATTTCATATATGTATTCAACTTATTTTTATTCTATGAATGAATATTTTATCACCAATTTTTATCTCACTTTCATGTTTTCTTCAATAGTTTAAAGATATTACTTTTCATCCATATGATGATAAATTAGTTCTTGATTTCATCCATACCCATATTGTACCCTCTCCCAAAATAGATGCAAAACTTCATGACATTTTGATGAAAGAAGAGATTATCAACACTTCTTCAAAACCTCACCCTTCTCAGGATGAACACTATAAGAATGATGTCGATCCTTATAGATTAAAATATGCTTTTCCAGTCAGCATATTTTGGAGAAAGAAGAGGATATTATAAACATATTTCATATTGATACCTTAACTTCATTGCATCTAAATGATATCTCTTCTATAATTTGAAATTGATGGATTTTTAATTACTCTTCTAAATACTATCCTATTTACAAATATACCTTGGAAGAAGATAATATAATTACCACTTTTATTAATTATCTATTTCAAAAAATGAAAATTTTGAAGAGTCTATTCAAATCATTGTTTTCCATTTTTTGTGTAGTGAAAATGCTAAGATTGGTCTCCATCTTTATCAAGATACTTGTCAATGTCAAAGAAAATAGGTATTTATTGTAAAATATTCTTAACAACCTAATAATCATGCAAAAGCTCACAAGTATAATGCTCAAATCAAAAAGAAAAAGAATAATATTCTTCATCTTTCTCAACTTCTTGATCCTCCCCTCCCACTTGTCCTTCACAATAAGTTGGTAAGGAGTATAAATGAGCAACTTCGTGCTACTCCTGCTAAGATAAATGTTTGGGACTTAATTCAATTTTTCTCCTATAGTCTATATATTATAAGTCAATACACTTTCTTAAATATTATTTTTCATCCTCCTTTTAGGCCTATCGATATGACACTATTGTTGGAAATTTATAAATCCAAGTAAGCATAAGGCTAAAATCATGTTTTCCATAGATGATTTACCTTCATTTGAATTGAAAGAATAATAAGATCCTTTCATGATTATGGTTATTATTAATTATAATATCATTAGATCAACATTGGTTGATAATGGATCCAGAATTAATTTTTATAGAATTGAGTCATTCTATAAGATTAATGTGGATAGATCTTTAGTTAAAATTGACCCCTTTTTATTCATAGCTTTGATAATGTTGAAAAGTATATGTTACATATACTAAAATTACATGTTAATATAGGTCTAGTTACTTTACCCATTCCTATCTAATGAAGGAGCATCTTAGGATCTAAGGAATCTTGCATCAATGCAAAATATGTTTAGTTTCCTATTGATCAGGCATGTCATGTTCTAGTTGCAGTCAATTTATACACTTTTTCATGAGTTACGGTTTGTATAGTGTGTTCACAGGTTTATCCTAAACCTTATCCTATGATCATACCTCATTTGGACTCATGACATGGGAGTTATTGAAGATTCTTTTAGGACTATCCAATTCTTCATTTTCCCGAACAGTCTTTGATGTAGGAGCATCGTGGGTGTAAGAGCAATTTTGCATCACCCAAAAATATTTTTATTTTTGTATCCAATAAAGGCTATCTTGTGCAGAGTTGCTATTCATGGAAACTTTCTATTTTTAGTAAGTTGGTCTTACGATCTTGGAATGTCTGATTTTACATATGGAGGTTCATCTTAGTCATATCAGCCTACCAACAAAGTTTCCTGGCTAGATCAGGTGTAGTTTTGAAGATAGTGAACATTTTCGGTATTGGCAGCAGGGTATAGAAACTTCAAACTCAGTTTTGAAAGCTTTAGAGGCCCCAAATGAGGTTGAAAATTTGGGTGACAAACACAATGTGCCAGTCAAGCCTGTAGAGCGCTTCGTGGCATTTCTGAAATGGGGTTATAATAGTCAATCGGGTCAACTGGTGATGACTTATGGTCTCCGGAAGTCAGGCCACCTAAAATGGTAGAAAATAATTTTCCTTCAAAATTTTTGTTTAGGTTTCAAAAGTTATTTTGAGCCGGCTTTGATGTAATAAATTGAAAAATAAAACAATTCTAAGTTGGGTCGGCCCTTAGGGCTAAATTTCTGGAACCTTCTCGGGTGGTGGAAATTGCCTATATAAAGAAGGCCCATAGTGTTGTCTAGGGCAGTTCTGGGTAGTAAATCTGGGTATTGATTTGAGGCTTTGTCCTACAGAATATTGTAAGGGAATGCCCATGTGGCTTTGCATATTGTAATTCTAAAAGTTTGTAATTCCACATTTGTGGAGATAATAAGAACCCAGTTTTCTGTTCTTGCATATTACTATTGTTGTTTCTCTATTTTTGTTATGTGCTTGTGGTATTAAGGGGAGCACCCTTCATCAAGTGGTATCAGAGTAGGAGTTCTTGAGTGTGTAAATAAATCACTGACTATGAGGTAGTTTGCACCACGACCGTGGTTAGGGTTTCAGCGCACATCATGAAAATGCCTCCACGAAGAGAACGTGGCGGAAGAGCTGGTGCTATGACACCTGAGGTTAGAGAGCTGCAGAGACAAGTGTGAGCATTGCAAGAAGAGATTCCTAGAGGAATGAATCTTAATGTCAGAGATGAAAGTGAGGATGAAGCCAAAGAAGAATATCAAGAAGGAGAAGCTAAAATTGTGAACCAGGAGGAAGAAAGACTTTTTCGGGTGATTTCTAAGATTGGGAAAAGACCTAAGATTGAGGTTCCTACATTTTCTAAAATCTTAACCCAGAGGAATTGATCGACTGGATCAATGAATGTGAGGAATATTTTGAGTATGAAGATGTTGAGGATCCTGATAGGGTCAAATTTGTGAAGGCCAGATTGAAAGGTCATGCAAAAATCTAGTGGCAAGAAATTCAATTAGAGCAAAATATAAGAGGGAAAGATAAAATCACAAGATGGGATCGGATGGTGGATAAATTGAAGTGATAGTTCATTCTTGTTGATTATGAGCTTGACCTACTAAAGAAAATGCAAAGTTTGAAGCAAGCAAGAAGATCTGTTCAGGAGTATACAAAGGAGTTCCATCAACTCCTCATCAGAACAGGCCATGCAGAAGCTGATAAGGAGAAAGTTGCCTGATACCTTAATGGGTTAAGGCCAAGCATTCAGGAGGAGTTGAATCTGGTTCGAATGAACAGTATTGAGGAGGCATACTAGTTTGCCCTAAAAGTGGAGGAAAAGTTGAACAAGAAGTTTGAGAGCAGACAAAATGCAAGAGGTCATGGTGGAAGATCTGGTGGACAGTCATATGGTGGCTGAAATGAAGATCCGAAAAAGAAGGATGAGGCTAGTAGCAGTAAGAATCAGAGAGAAAATAATTCCAATCATTTCCAAGATCAGAGTAATAGAGATCAGAGAGGAAGAGGAAGAGGACAAGGATCTCGAAGAGGAGGCTTCCGTGGAACATGTTTTCACTGTGGAGAAGAAGGTCATAGGGCATTTGAATGTCCTGAGCACAAAGGCAGAACAGATAGGAGAAATGAAGGCCAGGCTAGAGTTGCACATATAGATGAAGATGCTCGATCATCAAATTCTGAAGATGCTGAAATAGGAGAAATAATAATTAACGGAAGAGTCTTGCTGAGTGGTGAGAATGAACCTAAACAAAGGAGGAGCATGTTTCGCACTAGATGCAAGTGTGAGGGTAAATACTATGATGTGATTATCAATAGTGGAAGCACTGACAATTTGGTGTCAGAAGAGATGGTGACAAAGTTGAAGCTCAAGAGATAGAAACACCCACATCCATATCGAATTGCCTGGGTGCAGGATGACCACAAGGTCATGGTCAGTGAACAGTGCCTGGTAAAGTTCAAGATCGGCGGGTACCAAGATGAGGTGCTATGTGATATCATCTCTATGGATGCATGTCATATGTTGTTGGATAGACCATGGTAGTTTGACAGATGTGATGTGCACGATGGTCATGTGAATACCTATTCCCTGACAAAGGATGGAGTGTGACATAAGCTAAAGCCATTAAAGGAGACCGAAGAAAAGGTATGTGGTAATGCAAGAATAAAATTTGTTCATGGAAGAAAATTCCTAGATGGTATGAGGCATGAGCATGTGTGATTTTGTTTAATTCCAAAAGTTTGTAAAGAAGTAGAGGATGTACTTGTAGAGGTTGCAGATTTATTGAATGAGTTTCAAGATATTGTATCTAATAATGTACCTGATGGATTACCACTGGTAAGGAAGATCAGTCATCATATGGATTTGATTCCAGGAGCTAGTTTTCCAAACAAGGCAACACACAGAATAACACCAGCAGAAAGTGAAGAGTTGAATAGACAATTACATGAGTTATTGCAGAAGGGGTTGATTCGAGAGAGTCTGAGTCCCTGTGCTATACTGATGGTATTAGCACCAAAGAAGAATGGAGAGTGGAAGATGTGTACAGATTCTAGAGCAATAAACAAGATCACAATCAAGTATAGGTTTCCATTGCCACGAATGGATGATATTATGGATTGTTTGAGTGGGGCTGTATATTTCTCAAAGATAGATCTAAAGAGTGGATATCACCAAATTCAGATCAGAGAAGGAGATGAATGGAAGACTACCTTCAAGACAAAGGAAGGACTGTATGAGTGGTTAGTCATGCCTTTTGGGCTAACCAATGCACCGAGCACTTTCATGCAGCTCATGAATGAGGTTCTGAAAGAATTTCTGGGTAAGTTTGTCATTGTTTAGCTAGATGATATTTTGATTTTTAGCAAGACATTGGAGAAACATATGATGCATATTCATATGGTGTTTGAGAAGTTGAGAGATGAAAAATTGTTGATTAATTTGAAGAAGTACAGTTTTGTGAAAAAAGAGTTAGTGTATTTGAGATTTGTAGTTTCAATAGAAGGTCTAAAAATGGACCCAGAGAAGGTACAAGCTATCCTTGAATGGCCTACTCCAAGGAGTGCTACTGAGGTAAGATCTTTTTATGGTTTGGCTAGCTTTTATAGAAATTTTATCAAAAATTTTAGCATTATTTGTGGTCCCTTGACTGAAACAATGAGAGGAGATAGAAAAGATTTTAAGTGGACTAATGGGGTAGAAAAGAATTTTCAATTGTTGAAACAAAAAGTTACAAAAAACCTATTTTAACACTTCCAGATTTTAATAAGGTGTTTCAAGTAGATTGTGATGCTAGTGGTACCGCAATAGGAGCTGTTATGAGCTAAGAAGGTAAACCGGTTGCTTATTTCAGTGAGAAGTTAAATGATGCCAACAGGAAGTATTCTATTTATGATCAGGAATTTTATGCTATAGTTTAGGCATTGAAGAAGAGGAGACACTATCTTCTTCCTAAAGAGTTTGTTTTGTACACTGATCATCAAACTTTGCAATATTTGAATACTCAAGGAAAGTTGAATCACATGCATTTGAAATAGGTTGAGTTTTTACGGAGTTAGACATTTGTTTTGAAACGCAGGAGTGTAAAGTCTAACAGGGTTACAGATGCTCTTAGCAGAAGGCAACTATTGCTGACAGAGATGCAGATTGAGGTGGTTGGGTTCAAGGAACTCAAGAATTTATATCCAGAGGATCCTGATTTTGGTGGAGCTTGGAAAGCTTGTAAAGAACCTATTACTCTAGATAGGATGAAATGGCTAGATTTTATCATCCAAGATGATATGCTATTCAGAGGGAGTCGGTTGTGCATTCCACAAAGTTCTATGAGGGAGAATCTCATCAAAGAGAAGCATAGTGGAGGATTCGCTGAACATTTTGGTCATGATAAAACCCTTGCTTTGGTTGGTGAGAATTATTATTAGCCACAGTTGCAGCAAGATGTGAAGAAGTTCTTACAGAGTTGCAAAGTATGTCAGATGACGAAGGGAGTGAAGTAGAATACAGGGTTATATCAGCCATTACCTATACCAGAAAAGCCTTGGGAGGATATCAGTATGGACTTTGTTCTTGGTTTACCGAGGACTGGGTGGGGACACGATTCAATTTTTGTAATAGTTGACAGATTTTCAAAGATGGCACATTTCATTCCTTGCAAGAAGACTAATGATGTTGTTCATGTAGCATAATTATTTTTCAGAGAAGTAGTGAGACTACATAGTTTGCCAAAGACCATAGTTTCAGATAGAGACACTAAGTTTGTTGGATATTTTTGGTGTACATTGTGGAAGAAGTTGAAGATAGATTTGAAGTTTAGTTCATCACATCATCCATAGACTGATGGACAAACAGAGGTGGTGAATAGAAGTTTGGGAAATCTGTTGAGATGTTTGGTTGGAGATAAGCCAATGGGATGGGATTTGATTTTACCACAAGCAGAATTTGCATACAATAATTCTATCAATAAGAGCACTAGTAAATCACCATTCCAGATTGTATATGGAAGTAGTCCAAGAAATGCATCTAAGTTGAGAAAGATAGATAAAGGAGAAATAAGTAGTGTTGAAGCTGAAGATTTTGCAGGACATTTGAAGAACATCCATGAGGAGGTGAGGAAGCATATTACCAAGATGAATGTGCAGTATAAGACTAAGGCAGATGAGAAAATGAGGCATAAGGAATTTCAACTTGGGGCTGAAGTCATGGTTCATTTGTGGAAGGAGCGATTTTTGGTTGCTACATATAACAAGTTGAAAATGAAGAAGTTTGGCTCGTGTAGGATACTGAAGAAGCATGATTCAGGAAATGCATATGAGGTAGAATTGCCTTCTAAGCTGAATATTTCACCAGTGTTTAACATTTCAGATTTGAGAGAGTATCATGAAGGAGGTGTTGAAGATGAGGTTGCAGCAGCACAGTGGAGTATTCCAGCAACCAGTTCAGATATCAAGGAGATTGAAGATATACTGGATAGTCATGTTGGTAGAAGCACAAGGAATAGGACATATGAAGAGTATTTGGTCAAATGGAAAGGACAACCTGTAGAAGATTCATCATGGCTAACAAAGGAGGAGGTTAACCATCTTGGTTTTCCTCTACACACCTGAGTCGTGACAAGGTCACTTCTCAAATTACCCCAGGTGTCTGATGCAGGAGCATCTTGGGTGTACGAGCAATCTTGCATCACCCAAAAATATTTCTATTTTTGTATCCAATAAAGGCTATCTTGTGTAGAGTTGCTATTTATGGAAACTTGCTATTTTTAGTAAGTTGGTCTTACGATCTCGGAATGTCTAATTTTACATATGGAGGTTCATCTTAGTCATATCAGCCTACCAGCAAAGTTTCATGGCTAGATCAGGTGTAGTTTTGAAGATATTGAAGATTTTTGGTATTGGCAGCAGGGTACAGAAACTTCAAACTTAGTTTTGAAGGCTTTAGAGGCCCCGGATGAGGTTGAAAATTTTGGTGAGAAGCACAATGTGCCAATCAAGCCTGTAGAGTGCTTCGTGTCATTTCTGAAATGGGGTTATAATAGTCAATCAGGTCAATTGGTGATGACTTATGGTCTCCGGAAGTCATGCCACCTGAAATGGTGAAAAATAATTTTCCTTCAAAATTTTTGTTTGGGTTTCAAAAGTTATTTTGAGCCGACTTTGATGTAATAAATTAAAAAATAAAATAATTCTAAGTTGGGTCGGCCCTTAGGGCTAAATTTCTGGAACCTTCTCGGGCGGTGGAAATTGCCTATATAAAGAAGGCCCGTAGTGTTATCTAGGGCAGTTCTTGGTAGTAGATCTGGGTATTGATTCGAGGCTTTGTCCTATAGAATATTGTAAGGGAATGCCCATGTGGCTTTGCATATTGTAATTCTGAAAGTTTGTAATTCCACATTTGTGGAGATAATAAGAAGCCAGTTTTCTGTTCTTGCATATTACTTTTGTTGTTTCTCTATTTCTGTTATGTGCTTGTGGTATTAAGGGGAGCACCCTTCATCAGTCTTGGTGTTCACTTATCAATTTTATAATCTTTCGGTTGGATTTCCCAGTCACAATTGCACCAATACATTATAATGTTTGAGCTTGACTTACTTATATGATCACATCTCTTAGTTTATTATTTGTGGGTTTTTCCTAGGGTTTTGGGAGAAGATCTAATTGTTGTATTTTGTTTTCTCTATTCTTGAAAAATGTAATATTTTCTAGGTGGACTGATGATTTTAATGAGTTTTAAAAAGATTATTTGGCCTTAGTTTGGCTAGGTTTAGAGAGGATTTCTGATCATAAGTAGGCATGTATACTTAAATGTGAGATAACATGTTGCAAATCAGTTGTACTTACTTTTTTTTTATAATAATTCAAGATGATCTTTTATTTCTTTACTATCTTGGCTAGTGTTCCTATTGTGTTTGTGTTGGCTACAAGATTGGATTGATCTTTTGCATATTTCTCCATCCTTTATTGCATCATTATCTATGTCATGCCCTATACCCTTAGTTAAAGTATTCTTCTATGGAGATCTTGATTACACACTAGGAAAATTATCCCTTCTACTATCATAAAATGTAAAATTTATATTTTATAATACAATGTATACCATAGAACATGGTCATAAACTTCAAAGTTTAGTACAAATGGAACTTTCTTCATTCCTTCATGAATAAAAGTTGATAAAACATTTACTACACCTAAATATAAACTCATAGGATATTATTGGGGGTCTTAAAACTTAATGTCATCCTTCATGGGAGATTATGCACCTTTCAAAGGGATAAGTGTGTCGTTTATTGAAACCTCATCTTGTAAAATTTTAACTCATAATATTTAAAATATTTTAAAGGATGTGCAAAGTAAACTTTTCAGGCTTGTAGTAAATCTACATCACACTTGCCTATGGAAGGGTCAGGTTTCTACCCTCCTTGTTTTTTATCATCACCTCCTTTATTGTCTAATAATTTTATGGATCACTTTAATAAAGATATCATTTTTTCCCACCTCCATGAAAATTTTAATACCAAACCCAAGTGAAAGATCTATGGTAAATCTCCTGAGAACCTTCCTTTTTATATTTGTCATCGATATCATGACCATTGTACTAGTGAATTTTAAGATTTACATTATAAAAATTAGAAACTCATTGATTATTGAATATATTTTATGTCACATGTAACAATGATTTTATTTCAGTTCTTATTATAATTTTGTATAATAGTTATTCTTCCATTATGTTTCTCTACACTATGTGATATTGCTATCCTTTGCATGGAGGCTCATTTTCATTCATGGTGGTACAATCAATGTCCAATCATAATTTTCAAGTAACATAATATATCTCTTTATCCTTTTCTTGATTCCTGAGAGACAAGTGTAGTATTTCAATCTCTTATCCTTTCTAAGAATCCACATTCCATTAGTTAAGTGGCGTTTATTTATCATAAATTCTCTGTTATGAGGTGTGTAACCTTGATCACAACCTCTTTTTTAATTTCAAATACATGTTCATTAAAAAAAATCCCTCACTTGGGGGATAAATGTGCATTACCCTCCTTTAGGAATCCCCTTACCTAGTATTTGGAAGGTGTGTGTGTTATTATTCTCCTTCCCTCTTTTGGTCAATGATGTAATTTTTTTTCATGAAATCTTGGAAGTAGATGACTTTGAGAAAGGATCTCTCCCTCCTTTCGTTCATACTTTAAAAGGATCTCTTTACACTTTTTGCATGATATCATTTCATAATAGTCTCTTCCATTCCCTTAGGAGTTGTGACCTCTTTGGATTGGACCAAGTGTTTCTTGAAAGATATGTTCTTCATGTTGAATTTTTTTATCTGTATTGTTATTTTCCTTAAAATTTTAATATAGTCATAGTTTTATATCTTAAGGGTGGGTATATATAGCCTTCTAATTATAAATATTTAGGTTATTCTTATATTTAATGTTGAGTCTACTACTATAATATAATTTTCTAGGGCTGGACGACACTATTTTGCACTATTTTGGAAGATTTCCTTGAATACAATATGTTCCTTGATTATCCCTTTGATTGGTTCAACTAGCCTAATATATATTGCTAGCCCATTTTACGTCTCCTTTGTGAAGATTTTAGAAGATGAGTTGACTAGAGTAACTCAACTTTCTAGCCCATCAACTCTCATTCTACCAAGCTCCCTCTTTCTCAAAATGAGTTGAATAGCATAATAGAACTTGCTAGACCATAAACTCTTTTAACAAAGCTATCTTTTAGGATGAGTTGAATAGCATAATATAATATTCTTTAAACTCCCTCTCCCATATTTTCTTGGATCACCTAGTATAAAATAAATTTTTATCTTGTGTTATTCATATTTCTTATCTTTGATTTGTTCTATTTATATTTATTTGAGACCACTTATGCTCTTGCAATACCATTTAGAGCATGATACTAGTAGCTGATATATTTTTCTTTAGCAATATCTCTTCACCTAGATAAATTAAAACCTTAATAATATTTTAGTGTTAGTTTTACATTATTTTTTTTACCATTGGTAATGGCCATAAAATTTCAAGAATTTTGTTTGGGGGATTGTTACCTCTTGCAGCATCAGAAAATTGAAGCACTTCCATTTAGGACTAGTTTAGCCCTCCAAGTAGGTGGTTTAGGCTCATGTCAAATGCCTCGAATGGGTCTCTAACTTTTTTCTAGCTTTTTCTCCTATTTTGCCCTATTTTCTACTTATTTCCAACCTATTTTTGGCACTTGGCTCTATGAATTTGAGGTTCTTGACTTTAGGGTCAAGGTCAACCTTCTAGGTCAAGGTTGACCACAACCTTGACCTAGGTCAGGGTTGACCTTGACCCTGACCCAATGTTTAAATTTTAGATTTTGAGGGTTTTCAGATGTTGGGTTTTGGAAATATTTATTTCCCACTTCCAAGTCAGTTGTTTCAGGCTTTGAAACATTAAACTCTTAAATTATATTTAATTTAGGTCCACTTCCAAGGGTATAGGCTTAATGGAAATTTAATTATCCTATGTACTCCTCTCTAGAATTTTGTGCCCTAGACTTGTATAAAAGGAAGCCTTCACCTCTCATTTCAATCCATCCCTAGTAAGCACTCCATCCTCACTCAAGAAAGCATTATCAAGGAAGCATTCAAGAGCTCAAGTTGTCCATTAAAGATAAAGGATTCAAGTATTCAAGTATTTGAAAGGATTTAGTTCAAGCTTTCAAGATTAATTATTCAAACCCAAGATCTATCCATCATGGTGGTGTGATCTTCCTTCAAGATCCTTTGTTCATCTTCAAGATCTATTCATTCTGCCTTCAAGGTGGGTTCCAAGAAAAAAACCATGTAGGTTTTGATTTACATTTATTAGCATTGAGTCCAAGCTTTCACATTAACATACTTGTTTACATTTCAAATACAATTACATATCTATTGAATATCATAGCTTAATTGTTAGATTTACTTCTACTACTTACTAGCATTCTCCATTTCAATTCTACTTTAAGGTTGATTCCAAACCAGGGTTTGACTAGAGAAAACGCATCCCCCCAATAAAAAAAACCATTTTTCTTTTAGGAAGAGGTTCAGAACAATGCATTATAGTGCAGATGTGGACCCCCTTTTCGAAAAACTTTTGGGATCTGCAAACAAAATTTCTGTTAGAGCAGCGCAGGTCAAGGTCGACATTTTGGGGTCAAGGTCGACTTTCTTTTGGGTCAAGGTCAACCTTTCCCAAAAAAGAATTTTTTTTTGGTATTATCTTTTTCTCTGTGTTTCCAGTCTAGAGCCAGTTGTAGAATTTCTAGAAACTGAGTACAGACACCAGAAAATAGTGATTTCCAGATCTGCTATCTTTCAAGATAAGTGTTTATATTTTATTATTATTATATGTCCACAACATTTTCCACACACCACATCTATACACCCCCCATACACATTCATATAAAAATATATCTTTAGATATATTTTTATATCTTATATTTTGATGAACCCAGAATAGACAACTCTTTCCTTTTGGTGTGGGATGCTTTGTCTTCTTTCCTTAAGATTAGCTTAGATTAGTTTTCTTTTATGCTCTTGCATTTTAAAATTGAAAAAAAAAAAATCTATATACTCTATAAAATATAAAAATATTTATTGCATTTCATTTACTATGATGATTTTTAAGATGCTTTGGGGTGTGGCTATTTTCCTTATTATTCTCCTCTTAGCATCTCTTTATCATAGTGATGATGTTTATGAGAGTATCAATCATTTCATTGTGTTTGCCACTCTTCATGTTTCACTTGCTTATGTTATTGTGAGATTGAATTTAGTCTGCCTACTTTCAAAACTTTCATTAATGATTTGTGTTGCGGACTTATTACTCTTTTGGACTATGTGAAGAATCTAGTAGATCATACACCATCTCCTAATATTCCTAATCCTATGGATTATCCTTCCTAATATAGTTCCTAATCTTCCTAATACTAATCCTATCCTTCCAAATCTGATTTCTAACATTCCTAACATTCCTAATTCTCCATCTGCTCTTTCTAGTTCTTCCCACACTTATGATGAGGCTCAAAGAATGGTTCATGATGCAGATGTGAAAGAATTCTTAGATTTACCTTCCTATTTTTATCCGATCCATGATGATGTTACAATCACCTACTATAGAAACTTGACAAGATATGTACACTACAGGATACAATATGATGGCTAAACAAGGTTATAAGGGTTTATGGCTTGGTGTTAATGAACATGGTATTAAGTATCTGGTTCATCTATCCCCTAAATAAGATATGTTTGGTATTGGTTTTTCGCTATCTCAATTTAAGGTGGTTGATTTTAATCATTTCTGACCTCTCCATGTTCTTCTTCTGACACCTACCTTATATTACCCTGATACTCCTCAAGATGTGGCTAAGAAGGTGTATGTTCAGTTCATGAATTCTAAGAAAGAAATCTTTAAATCTTTGCTGAAAGATGGTCTCTCCAAGTATAAATGTCCTTTTCACTATAGTAATACACATTTACTTGTTGATTGTGTGTATTTCAAGTTATATATTAGAGAAAGAGCTTCTTTAGGAATTATATCTCACTCTTGTGCGGTTTGACAATTCATTCAGAATTTTCATACAGAGAATACACCTAGTATAAAATAAATTTCTATCTTGTGTTATTCATATTTATTATCTTTGATTTGTTCTATTTATATTTATTTAAGACCACTTATGCTCTTTCAATACCATTTAGAGCATGATACTAGTAGCTGATATATTTTTCCTTAGCAATATCTCTTCAGCTAGATAAATTAGAACCTTAATAATATTTTAGTGCAAGTTTTACATTATTTTTTATACCATTGGAAATGACCATAAAATTTAATGATTTTTGTTTTGGGGATTGTTACCTCTTATAGAATCAAAAAATGGAAGGACTTCCATTTAGGACTAGTTTAGCCCTTCGAGTAGGTGCTTCAGGGTCATGTCAAATGCCTTGAATGGGTCTCTGACTTGTTTCTATCTTTTTCCTGTGTTCTACCCTATTTTCCACTTATTTCCAGCCTATTTCTGGCACCTGGCTCTGTGAATTTGAGGTTCTTGACTTCAGGGTCAAGGTCGACCTTCTGGGTCAAGGTTGACCTCAACCCTAACCTAGGTCAGGATCAACCTCGACTCTGACCTAGGGTTTAAATTTTAGATTTTGAGGGTTTTTGGATGTTGGGTTTTGCAAATATTTATTTCCCACTTCCACATCAGTTTTTTTAGGATTTTAAATGGTAAACTCTTAAATTATATTTAATCTAGGTCCACTTTCGAGGGTATAGGCTTAATGGAAATTTAATTCTCCTATGTCAGTCTATCTAGAAGTTTGTGCCCTCAACTACTATAAAAGGAAGCCTTCCCCTCTCATTTCAATCCATCCTAAGTAAGCACTCCACCCTCACTCAAGCAAACATTATCAATGAAGCATTAAAGAATACAAGTTCTCCATTGAAGATAAAGAATTCAATTATTCAAGTATTTGAAACGATTTAGTTCAAGCATTCAAGATTCATCATTCAAACCCAAGATCTATCCATCATGGTGGTGTGATCTTCCTTCAAGATCCTTTGTTCATCTTCAAGATCTATTCATTCTTCCTTCAAGGTGGATTCCAATTATAAAATCAAGTAGGTTTTGATTTACATTTATTAGTGTTGAGTCTAAGCTTTCACATTAACATACTTGCTTATATTTCAAATACAATTGCATATCTATTGAATATCATAGCTTCATTGTTAGGTCTACTTCTACTACTTACTAGCATTCTTCATTTCAATTCTACTTTAAGGTTGATTCCAACTGGGGTTTGAAAAAGGAAAACCTGTCCCCCCCAACAAAAAAACTATTTTTCTTGTAGGAAGAGGTGCAGAACAATGAATTACAGTGCAAATCTGGACCCCCTTTTCATCAAACTTTTGGGATACGTGAACAGAATTTCTATCAGAGCAACACATGTCAAGGTCAACATTTTAGGGTCAACGTCGACCTTTCTCAAAAAAGAAAAAAATTTAGTGTTATTTTTGTCTCTGTGTTTCCAGTCTAGATTCGGTTACAGAATTTCTAGAAACTGAGTACAAACACCAAAAAATAGTGATTTCTAGATCTGCTACCTTTCAAGATAAGTGTTTATATTTTGTTATTCCTATATGTCCACTACATTTTCCACAAACCACATCTATACACCCCCCATACACATTCATATAAAAATATTTTTTATATATATTTTTATATCTTACATTTTGGTGAACCTGCAATAAATAACTCTTTCTTTTTGGTGTTGGATGCTTTGTCTTCTTTCCTTAAGATTAGCTTAGATTAGTTTTCTTTTATGCTCTTGCATTTTAAAATTCAAATAAAACAAAATCTATATACTCTACAAATTACAAAAATATTTATTGCTTTTCATTTACTATGAAGATTTTTAAGATGGTTTGGGGTGTGGCTATTTTCCTTATTACTCTCCTCTTAGCATCTCTTTATCGTACTGATGATGTTTATGAGAGTATCATCCACTTCATTATGTTTTTTACTCTTCATGTCTCACTTGCTTATGTTATTGTGAGATTCACTTTAGTCTACCTACTTTCAAAACTTTCATTAAGGATTTGTGTTGCAGACTTATTACTCTTTTAGACTATGTGAAGAATCTTGTAGATCATACACCATCTCCTAATCTTCCTAATCCTAAGGACTATCTTTCCCAATATAGTTCCTAATCTTCCTATTCCTAATCCTATCCTTCCAAATTTGATTCCTAACATTCCTAACATTCCTAATTCTCCATCTTCTATTCCTAGTTCTTTCCACACTTACGATGAGGCTGAAACAATGATTCATGATATGGATATGAAAGAATTCTTAGATTTACCTTCCCGTTCTTATCCGATCCATGATGATGTTAAAGGGAAAACAAAAGAAACTTATTCTAAACCTATTATTCCACCTTATAAAACCTTTTCTCATGATCACAGTAAACAATCACCTCCTGTAGAAGATTGACAAGATATGTATACTACAAGAGACAATATGATGGCTAAACAAGGTTATAAGGGTTTAGGGCTTGGTGTTAATGAACACAGTGTTAAGTATCTGGTTCATCTATCCCCTAAATAAGATATGTGTGGTTTTGGTTTTCCTCTATCTCAATTTAAGGTGGTTGATTTTAATCATTTCCATCCTCTTCATGTTCTTCTTCTGACACCTACCTTATATTACCCTGATACTCCTCAAGATGTGGATGAGAAGGTGTATGTTTAGTTCATGAAATCTAAGAAAGAAATCTTTAAACCTATTCCAAAAGATGCTCTCTCGAAGTATAAATGTCCTTTTCACTATAGTAATACACATTTACTTGCTCATTGTGTGCATTTCAAGTTGTATGTTAGAGAAGAGCTTCTTTAGGAATTATACCTCACTCTCATGTGGTTTTACAATTCCTTCATAATTTTGATACAGAGAATACCCCTCACTCTCCTATAATGTAGATCTTTTCTCCTCTTATCTTTTGACTGAGGGGTAAGAGGTATTTCTTCTAGTCCTCTAGGATCCATTATTCTCTTAGCATGTATTTTTTTCTAAGCTTAATTGGTTATCCTTTCAATATTATATCCCTATGGTTTTGTATTATGATCATAATCAGCCATAGTTCTATTTTCTTTTATTCAAGATATCTTTTCTAAGAAATTTGTTTTGGAAAGGCATTCCTTTCTTTCATCTCTATGGGTAAAGGTTCTTCCTTCTTTCTCTTTGTCTAGGGATCTGTTTTCCCTATCTTAGTGACATTTATTTATTCTAGAACATTATTTCATTATCCTAACTAATGTTTTGGCTATGGATATCCTTTTATGTGAGAGGTTATTGTCCTAGGTCATCACCTCTTTTTTATTTTTCAAATTATGTTCTTTGTAAGTTCTTTCCCTTGTTGTAGGGTTAGAGTTTGATTCCTTTGTTCCAAGATTCTTCTTCCTCTTGATTGCACGGGGCTTGTTGATTGAATCTTTGGTCCCTCTTTGAAAGATGTTATTTTATCTAAAGGACTCCCCTATAGTGGAGGTCTTGTTTATATGATCACTTTCTCTTTGAGGATCCTTTTTCCATAAGTGACATGTCCTTTTTTCATGATTATTTATGTTCTTTGATGTAAGGGTCAATACCCTTTTCTAAGAATATAGTGTACATTGTTGTTAATAGGATATCTCCTTACTTTGTGAAGTAGCTATCCTCTTTATCTTCCTTATCATGTCTAGTACGTAGCCATGATAAGGAGGGGGCATATATAGGGTCTCCCTTATGCTATAGTTTTCAATTTCAAATATGCTAAATCCTCATAAGGTAACGCACATAAGTTGCTAAATCCTAAAGAGACACACATTTTCAATTACAAATATGCTAAATCCTTGGAAGGTAACACACATAAGTTGCTAATCCTGAAGATACATGCATTTTCAATTTCAAATATGCTAAATCCTTGGAAGGTAACACACATAAGTTGTTAAATCTTGAAGGGACACATATTTTATATTCATAGTGATACAAGAAGCTAGATCTATGCGTATTCCAAAAGTTGTCGAAAGACACATTACAACTACAAAGCACAATTTTTGGGTGAACTATCAGGTGTGGCTATCTGTCGATCTCTCCCTCCTAGGTGATTCATGGTAAGGTGGGGCATCTTACTGGGTGACGTAATCATTTTCTCTCTTTTCTCTTAAATGATAGTAGGATTACATCATGAAGCTATGTTATTTATAGTGTTTCTCTTATCTTTCTTGTGTAATCAGTTATGCTTTTATGATAGCTTTCCAGATATGATATTAGTATAGGAAGAATTTCTTAGCAAGGCTTCCTTTGCTAGTTTATTTGGGTTTGTTTCTGTACTAACCCATTTTTTTATGTCTTTTAGCTTTATGATTGTTTTCTCTTTGGTTTTGCACCCTCATTCATGTATTTTGAGTTAGAATCCTTGGCCTAGGGGCTCATGTCCTCGACTAAGTGATATTCTATCTTGTTGTGATCCACTCGAATATTTCTTCTCCTTTACCAAGAGTTTGCATTGAGTCCATACTCTTGCTAAAGTGGGGGCTAAATGTAGCATTGGAAAATGGATGTACTTCCATTTAGGACTAGTTTAGCCCTCTGAGTTGGTGGTTTGGGATCATTTCAAATGCCTTGAATGGATCTCTGAATTGTTTCTAGCTTTTTTCCCTTGTTCTTCCCTATTTTCCACTTATTTCGAGCCTGTTTCTGGCACCTAGCTCTATGAATTTGAGGTTCTTGACCTCAGGGTAAAGGATGACCTTTTGGGTCAAGGTCCAGCCTCAACCCTAACCCAGGGTTTAAATTTTAGACTCTGAGGCTTTCTGGATGTCGGGTTTCAAAAAATATTTATTTCCCACTTCTTAGGTCAGTTGTTCGGGCTTTGAAATGGTAAACTGTTAAATTATATTTTAATTTAGGTCCACTTCCAAGGGTATAGGCTGAATGGGAATTTAATTCTCCTATGTTGGCCTCTCTTTAATTTTGTACCCTAGACTATTATAAAAGGGAAGCCTTCCCCTCTCATTTAAATCCATCTCAAGTAAGCACTCCATCCTCACTCAAGAAAGAATTATCAAGGAATAATTCAAGCATTTAAGTTATCCATTGAAGATCAAGGATTCAAGTATTCAAGTCTTTGAAAAGATTTGGTTCAAGCATTCAAGATTCATCATTCAAACCCTAGATCTATCCATCATGGTGGTCTGATCTTCCTTCAAGATCCTTTGTTCATCTTCAAGATCTATTCATTCTTCCTTCAAGGTGGATTCCAAGAATACAAACAATAGAGGTTTTGATCTACATTTATTATTGTTGATTCCAAGCTTTCACATTAACATACTTGTTTACATTTCAAATATAATTTCATATCGATTAAATATCATAGCTTCCTTGTTAGATCTACTTCTACTACTTGGTAGCATTCTCCATTTCCATTCTATTTTAAGGTTAATTCCAAACCAGGGCTTGACTAAGGAAAAACCCTCCCCCCTAAAAAACAAAACCATTTTTCTTGTAGGAACACGTGTGGAACAGTGAATTACAGTGCATATTTAGATAACCTTTTCGGAAAACTTTCAAGATTCGCAAATAGATTTTTTGTCAGAGCAGCACAAGTCAATTTTGACATTTTGGGGACAAGGTCGACCTTCTTTTGGGTCAAGGTCGATGTTTCTAAGAAAAGAAAAAGGTTTTGGGTTTTCTCTGTCTCTGTGTTTCCAGTCTAGATCCGGTTACAAGATTTCTAGAAACTAAGTAAAACACCAGAAAATAGTGATTTCCAAATCTACTACCTTTCAAGAAAAATGTTTATATTTTATTAATCTTATATGTCCACAAAATTTTCCACACACCACATCTATACACTGTATATACAAATTCATATAAATATATATATTTTAGATTTATTTTTATATCTTACACCTCTAAATAGTGATATCTTATATCTTGAAGGCTTATCCATGATCATAGTTATCTCCTACTTTAGTAAAGTATGTGAATAGGCTCATACTCCTACTAATATGGGGAGATCAATATAATGTTGTACATTATAAGAACCTTTTTATGGTGTACAGTTTACACCTACTTAGAACTCATTTTGGTGCATTTTCATCCTTCTATATAGTATAGAATTTTCATTATAATTTAATTAATAATTTTAATAAAGATAAGTCCACTCTCATTTATTTTTGTATGGTGGCCCTTATTATGGGTGGACCTCTTCAATTATTTCATCTTTTATACATATCTATATATATATATAGTATATACGTATATATCTATCTATATATCTATCTATATATATATCTATATATACATACATATATATTATATATATATATATATATATATATATATATATATATGTATATGTATATGTATATGTTATGTATATGTATATGTATATACATATATATATTATACATATACATATACATATATATATACATATATATATATATATATATATATATATATATATGTGTATATATGTATATATATATATATATATATATATATATATATATATATATATATATATATATATATATATATATATATATATATATAGATATACATATATATATATATATATATATATATATATATACATATATATATATACATATATATATAGTATATATACATATATATATCTATATA
>BSBK01006427.1:335000-546475 GCA_027943335.1 Chamaecyparis obtusa | reverse complement strand
AAAACTTAAATTAATAACTTGATTATCAAAAGATTAAAAAAATAACATTTAAGATATTTTTCCCTTTAAATCACCATATAGGAATTTAATTACTTTGGAAATGAACTTTACATATAGAAGGTAAATTTTACAATTAAATCTTAACCACTATGTTAAGGCAAAACTTTAAAACAAGAACTAACTTAAATAGAACATATATTTAACCTTCCTTTCAAACTTTATTCAAATATCAAATTGCAAATTACAACTTTGAAATATATTTTTCCCCTTCTTCAACATAGGAAGTTTACATCATTAATATATCTAGAAATTTCATATTTTCCTTTCACAACATATTGATAATTTACAACTTTGAATGAAATACAATTTCTCCTTTCACATCTTAATAAAATTACGACATTAATACAAATTTTATAAACCAAAGTTTTCAAGGTGTTACAACTTTCTCCTCATAGGAATTTTCAAGATAAATCAATGAAACCACTTGTAGAAACAAATTCTCCTAGACAAGCTTGTTGCTTCCAAAAAACTTCATAGAACTTGCAAATAAAACCTTGTAGGTTGACCATGTAGGCTCACCTCCTAACCTAGGCCTTTTAGGCCACCCCCGAGCTAGGGGTTTTAAACACTAACAGGTACAAACATACTCATAAACAAACAAATAAACAAACATGGAGACACACACACAAACATACTCCCAACCAAGGTTGTACACATAATTCTTCTAAAGACTATATAACATGGGTAAAATTGGACCAATAACCCAGAGTAGAAAACCAAGATAATAGTAAGGAAATTATGTGCCACACATGGACAAAAAATTCTTTTTCAAATCTGCCTTATTCCATCCCTTTCCCTTAGGAAAACTTGACCACATGGAGCCCATAACATCCATGCTTATACTTACCACACATGGTGACGTAGCAAGGACCAAGAGGGGCCAAATAATGGCACACCCTATAGATCCACCCTACTCAACAATACATGGAAGCAACAGAAAACAACTGTGAGAGAGAGAATGCAAGATCTTTCTTATATTATCTTTAAATTGATTCATACATGTCAGGTTGTAAGGCTTTCTTAGTTTAGGCCAGATATTACAATGAATTACAGAAGTCCTCAAACATGCGAGGATCTACCAACAATCTCTAATCTTCTATCTTCTTACTTCTCCAACTGACCTCCTAAATTCTAACCAAACAACTATATTTATACAAGAGACTACCGAACTAAGTTGGCCTTCAGATCCACAATCAATAGAAGGGATGACCAAATCTAGGTCCACATGCTTCCCAATAATGGATACCAGCATTAAATCCATGACCCAAATTAAGTGCATAAGTCAACCTCAACTGAAACTCAAAAGAAACTTGTCGGTAAGTAGAGGCAACCGAGTGCTAGGAAATTCATAGAGTGCCAGAGAAATAACTGACCAATACTGGTGAACAAAGGGAACCAAGAAACACTCAACCAACTCAAGAAAAACAAACAAACTCAAATATGTTTTTGGTGAAACAAGATTGCCAAGGACCCAAGATCCTCCTGCATCAGACACCTGGGGTTGTTTTTAAATGATTCTCCAAATCATTTAGTAGGTATAATCTAAGTTGCATCCAACTCAAACTATAAAATCCATGAACTATCTTCAATCGATATGTTCTTCCACTTTACTAGATATTCCATATACTATTTTCCCCTTGTACTTCTGTCAATTTTTTTCTAAAAAATCTGCTCAAATTCTTCATTTTATTTCTTAGGATAATCTATCTGTACTGCCTTGTCTTCTTGAGGTTCATGAAACTCATGAAAATCAACAATGTTGAAAATAGGTGATATATCCATGTCATTAGTAACTCAACCTCATATGCATTTCCACTATCAAATTTTCTCAAAATCTTGCAAGGTCCAAAATTCTTCATTTTCAGTTTCCCATATGTTCCAATAGGAAATCGACCTTTCTTTAAATGAACCTTCACTTCATCACCAACATCAAAAGTCTAATGTCTCCTTGATCTATCAGCTCTGTCTTTGTATTTATGATTACTCTCTTCTAGCTTTAGCTTCACATCTTCATGCAATGTCTTCATGTACTCAAAAAACTTCACTTCTTCAGCATTTCTCTTTCTTTCATCAACAATATCCCTCAGATCAGATATACCTCTCAGCTGTATTCCATTCACAATCTCAAAGGGTGTTTTTCCATTACTCCTATTTACTAAATTATTATATACAAAATCTACTTGTGCCAACATAGAATTCCAATTACTTGGTGTGTCTCCAAATAAACATCTCAAAAAATTTCCCAAACTCCTATTCACAACTTCTATCTATCCATCGGTTTGTGGGTGAAATGTAGAACTATATTTCAACTCAGTAGCCAAATTTCTCCAAAGAGTCTTCCAAAAGTATCCAAGAAACTTACTATCTCGGTCAGAGATAATACTCCTCGTTAATCCATACAATCTGACAATTTCCTTAAAGAAAAGATCTTCTACATGTACTGCATCTGATGTCTTTCTATAAGGTATAAAATGTGTCATTTTAGAAAATTTATCCACAACAGAAAATATAGAATCATTACCTCTTACAGTCTTTGGTAAGCCAAGAACAAAATCCATACTGATGTCAATCCAAGGTTTTTCAAGTATAGCATTTGGTGTATATAATCCAACATTCTGACTAACTCCTTTTGCAACTTAACAAAATCTAAAACTTTTCACAAATTTCTGAACATCTTTATACAACTATGGCCAAAAGTATCTCTCCTTAAGAAAACTCAATGTCTTGTCAACACCAAAATATCCATCCAAACCACCACTATGTTTCTCCTTTATCAAATTAGTTCTCATTGGTCCTCTCGGTATACACAATTGAATACCTTTCAACAACATACCTCCTTGCATAAAATATTCATCCCATTTAGTACTTTATTGATCTTGAATAGGTGCTCTGCACTTTCTCTGTGGCTTAGAAAAATCAGTATCAAACTCATAATAATCCCTCATGTTATCAAAGCCTAAAATTCCAATTTTCATCTTGGTCATCAAAGATCTTCTTCTACTCAATGCATCAGCAACTCGGTTAGTGACTCCACTCTTATACTTTATCACAAATGTATAACTTTGCAAATACTCAACCCATTTCACATGTCTCTGATTCAACTTATTCTGACTACCCAAATACTGTAAAGCCTTATGATCGGTATATAACACAAATTCATTTGGCATCAAAAAATGTCTCCATTTCTTCAGTGCTTGAATAATAGAATAGAATTATTGATCATACATAGAATATTTCCTTCTAGCATCATTCAACTTTTCACTAAAGAAAAAAATAGGTTTACCTTCTTGACTCAACATAGCTCCAATTGCACTTCCACTTGCATCACATTCCACTTGAAATTCCTTATTGAAATCAAGCAATGCCAAAACAGGCAATTCAACAACCTTCTACTTCAGAGTCTCAAAACTTTTATCAGCTCCATGTGTCCACTTGAATTCTCTTTTGTCTCCTCTCATATTCTTAGTGATAGCATTACAAATTGAATTGAAATTCCTTATGAACTTTCAGTAGAAATTTTCCAAACCATGAAATGATCTTACCTCACTAGAATTCACATGTGTAGGCCAATTCAAAATAGCTTCAACCTTCTCAGGATCCATTTTCAACCATCACCTGAAACAAAAAATCCCAAATAGCCAATCTCCTCTTTCATGAATGAACACTTTTTTTAGATTTATTAGCAACTTTTCTTCTTTTAATCTCTACAAAACTTGTCTAACATGCAACAAATGTTCTTCTCTGGTCTTACTAAATATTAGAATATCATCAAGATATACAATAAAAAACTTACCAAAAAATTTCTTCAAAACTTCATTCATCAACCTCATAAAAGTACTCAGTGTATTAGTTAAACCAAAAGGAATAACCAACCACTCATACAAAATTTCTTTTGTCTTGAAAGTAGTCTTCCATTCAACACCTTCTTTGATTCTAATCTGATGATATCCACTTTTCAATTAATCAATTTTGGTAAAATACTTTGCTCTAGTCAAACTGTCCATTATATCATCCATTCTCGGTATAGGAAACCTATACTTCACTATTATCTTAGTGATTTCTTTGGAATCAGTACACATTCACCATTCTCCATTCCTCTTAGGTGCCAATACCATAGGTACTATACAAGGACTCAAACTTTCTATGATCAAACCTTTCTCGAGCAACTCTTGAGTCTGTCGGTTCAATTCCTAATTCTCAATAGGTGTCAACCAATGAGGTGCCTTATTCAGTAAAATAGCTCTAGGGATTAGATCCATACAATGATCAATGCTTCTCTTCGGTGGAAAATTTTTAGGTACATTATTAGAAATGATTTCACTATAATCGGTGAGTAACTTATCAATCTCCTTAGGAACACTATCCTCTCTTTTCTTACTCAGTTTGTTAGGAATCACAGCAAAACATAGATCACTCCTCTTTAAATACCTAACAAAATTTCATAGATGTGAAAACATTACTAACAGGTTCTTCCAACAAAGGTAACAAGATTTGTCTTTTTCCATCAGCCAGAATAGTATACTTATGCAATCTCCCATCATATATAACATCTCTATCATATTACCAAGGTCTACCCAGCAAAATATGACAACAATCCATAGGCACGATATCACATAACACCTTATCATAGTACTTTCCAATTTTAAAATTCACATAACATTGTTCAATTACCAAGAGTGTATGCTCATCGTTGATCCATGAAATCTGATAGGGATTCGAATGTTCCAACCTTTTCAACTGCAATTTTGTGACTATTTCCTTAGATGCTAGATTCTCTGAGCTACCACTGTCAATGATTACCTTCCAAACTTTGTTAGAAACTCTACATCTAGTCTTGAACAAACTTTTCCTTAGCGAATCTTCCTTTTTACTTTCATTCCATAGTGCTCTCCTTACCATCAAGTTATTTTCCTTCTCAGGTTCATTCGATGACTCAAGTCTTACACCAAAGTATTTATATTATTACCATCCTTCTTACTTGCATGTGTAGATTCAAATGACCTATGTCCTTCTTCTCCATAACTATAACAAGTTCCTCAGAAACTTCCTCTCTTATAACTACCTCGGTAGTTACTAGCTCTACCTCTAGATGAACTTTCACTTTTCCACTCGGTCTTTCCTTTATCTAGAGTTGTCTTTTCTGGTTCAGATCTACCATTTTCACCATGGGATCTACCTCTTCCTCTAGGGAATCTACCACCTCTACCTCTTTGTCTTTGCTCATGTCTCTTGTTCAATTTCTCCTCATCTTTCAATGCAAATTGATAAGCCTCTTCAATGTTCTCCCATTTGACCAAACTAATTTCTTCTTGGATGGAAACTCTCAAACCATTTAGGTATCTCACAATTCTTTCCACATCATCTTCATCATGTCTAGATCTGATATCTAATCTATAGAATTTCTCAATGTATTATTTTACCAAGCTATCTTTCTACTTTAGACTTTGCATTCGCCTAAGTAGGTTAATCTGATAATCACAAAGTAAGAACTTTCCTTTTAAATTATTGACCATTTTATTCCATACCTTAATTTTATCTTTGCCTTTCCTCTTTCTATCCAGCTACAGATGTTCCCACCATAAGGATGCATGACTTTTCAACTTTGTGCTTGTAATTTTCACCTTCTTTTCCTCTGGTACATTTTCATACTCAAAGTAATTTTCCATCTCAGTGATCCAATCTACCAATTCATCAAAATCTAGTTTTCCACTATACTCAAGAGGATTAAAATGTGGTGTAGACTTCAAACTTGTCAAAGCCTTAAAAAATATTTCTTCACCCTGATCCATCACAAGTACAGGTTCTACATCACCTTGTTCCACCTCAATTTCATCATCACTAACATCTTCAAGTTGTCTTCCTCTACTTTGAGCTATTTCAAGAACTTCTAATCTAGCAGCAAGTTGTCTCAACATGTCAGACAATCCTAGATCCGCATCTTGCCTGCCATGAACCATCTTGAAAACCCTGTGCAATTATAGGTCAGATCGCAATATGCCACCCCACAACAATTCAACTAGGGCTTCGCAAAAGGAACCTTCAAATCTAGATTCACAAACCAAGATCCAGATCTCACCTCACTCTGATACCACCTAACACAATAGGGACTAGGAGGGGCCAAATAATGGTACACCCTATAGATCCACCCTCCTCAACAACACACTGAAGCAAAAAATAACAATTGTGAGAGAGAGAATGCAAGATCTTTCTTATATTATCTTCAAATTGATTCATACATGTCAAGCTTTAAGGCCTTCCTAGTTTTAGCCAAATATTATAATGAATTATAGAAGTCCTCAAACATGAAAGGATCTACCAACAATCTCTAATATTCTATCTTCTTACTTCTCCAACTGACCTCCTAAATTCTAACCAAACAAGAGACTGCCAAAATGAGTCAACCTTCAAATCCAATCAACAGAAGGGACAACCAAATCTAGGTCCACACGCTTCCCAATAATGAATACCAGCATTATATCCACAACCCAAATTAAGTGCATATGTTGGCCTCAATAAAAACTCAAAAGAAACCCATTGGTAAGTAGAGCTAACCGAGCACCAGAGAGATAACCAACCAACACTAGCGAACAAAGGGAACCGAGCAACACCGAACCAACTCGGTCAAAGAAGGAACCGAGCAACACAAATAAACTCAAATATGTTATTGTTGACACAGGATTGCCAAGGACCTAAGATGCTCATGCATCACATGGAGAAGCTCTACTCTAAAAGGGTTGCCCAATATTCTTTCCCCCTCAAGGTTACCCAACCTTCCCACAAGTGAGTACAACTAGAAAACTCCCTTAACAACACAATATAACTCAACACTAAAGTAAACACAATATTTTGCATCACAAAATAAGATACAACACTTGCAAAACTCCATGGAAACCCATGGAGTTGAAAACATATTACATATAAGTCCATTAAACTACCTAAAGATTTCACATATATGAAACATGAGTATGCACTACTATTTCTAGAGTATATCCAACCTTAAGTCCAAAGATGAAGAGATGGAGCTTTGAAGCTTTCTCCTCCTTAAACCTTTCCTTCTTTATCCAATTCTAGCAGTCTCTAAGAGTAGAGAGTGGGTGAACAACCTTGCTTTCCTCTCCCCATCTCCCAAAATAGGCTCTAGCAAAGAAAATATTTGATTCCTTCATTAGTGAGGAAGCCTCTAGACTCTTCCCCTTCTTTCCTAAAGCAAGGTCCTAATAAATGACATTAATGGCTCACATGGGAAGGATTGAATATGTTGCTCAAAATTTTCAAACTCTTCAATTTTCTCCACTTTGAAGAGGAGATATTTTAGGGGTGTCTTAAATGAGTCACAATGCTCTTAATGGGTTTAAAATGACCCTTAACCCATAAGGTACCAAGTAGGGTGGTCAAAACTAACCCTAACTACTTTTTGGAAGCCTATTTGATCCTCGTAGACTCCACATGAAGTTTACATCTGAATTTTAACTCTCTTGACCCAATCTAATCTTCCTAACTCTAGGGTTTGCGTGGGTGCTATACTAGGTAACCGTTGGGTCATGAATAGGTCTACCCTAGTTACATTTACTAGCCATGCCAACATATAAAGACATAGGTGTCAAGTGACACACAAATTATATTAGGCATGACCCATTTAACTTTTAACAAAACTAATTTAAATACAATCATACAACATACATTTACAAATAAAATACATAACAACGAGGTTCATGCCTCTTCACAGACAAAACCTTAGTATTACAGTGGATATACATAGGTTAGTCTCTGAAACCCCGCATTTAATACCATGGTTAACTATGTACACACTCATTGCACACATTAGTAGGTCCAATAAAATCCTCATATAATTGTAATAGAATACATAATGTATCACACACACCACTTACATTTGCATTCCTTTACACATTAGAAATTTAAACAATATTTGCATTTGAAATATCTTAACTTGTATATTTCACTCAATGCATCATAAACTATACCATAAAGATAAACTGCATAATTAACCATAGGATATCTCCTAAATAGATTCACATCAACATAATGATTAATAACATGGTGCGGGATCTTCCAAATCGTCAAAAATAACATATGAATCCAAGTATTTAAAAGTCTCAAACAGTAACAACTGAAAACATAAACATGAAAATATAGAACTAAGCTATGAGGGTTTGGGTTAAGCCTCACAACTAACACCTTGGATTGTTTATTTTGTATTGCTAGCTGATTACGATGTAACTGATAAGGAAAATCAGCAATTGCACCAATCAATAATGGATTATGAGAAACATAATGATGACAATAATAATAGCAAGATCTTTATGATTTGAAGGGTGTTGATCCTCCCACTGCTCTACACAATTAATAGAGCACTGAGCAAGCAGGGGCAGCAGTCTTGACGGTGGAGCCAAAATTTCTTAGCTGGATTGATTAATGTCCCCTCAAATACTGAGCCCTCCACACAAATACTAAATCCCACTGTACTATTTGTCTTGGAGGATCATAACAAAATCAAATATATTATGAGACCCACACCTTGGATAAGCTCATCACAGCTACGGTCTGTGACTCACTGCATTTTGTTTGGTCCCAACACAATTACAAAAGTAGTATAAAGACAACTGAGAAGACGTTACTGGCTCAACTATCACCAAGTACTTCTTGAACAAAATAAGCAAAATGCCTGGTTGTGATCTCAGAGAGACCAGTCGCGAATAATATTGCAGATATCACAATTTCTTTGCTTAGCAATCTTCTATTTTTGAAAAGCCAAAAGCAATCCACTTGCTCTAGGATATTGTATAATTTGTCCTTATCGCATTTAGCGAAATGTAGTTTGGTCACGCACCCAGAAATTTCCAAACATAAAAAATAGAAATTTCATGTTCTATCTCATGCACTGTCCGTTTGAGAAATTTTTAAGATTAGTTGTCCTAATGCTGGCTTTTTATGTTCACTTTAATCAGACTTTGGCTATATTAGAGAAGAGAAGAGCATGGGTGATCATCATATGATTTTGAATTTTTATTTTTTACTTTTACATATATAACAGATCTTATAGTGTTCAGAACAATAGTTACAAACAGTTAAGTCAGAAACCTAGAATGTATTATTTTAAAATTTAAGATGTGTAAAATTAGTTATGACAGCTATATTACTATTTTCTTATATACATTTAAAAGAAATATTATTTTAAAATTTAAGATGTGTAAAATTATTAATGATAACTATAATCTTATACAGATTTAAAAGAAGTATGATTCCTTTTCATTAAAAAAATATTCCAACAACATTATCTAATCATTTATAAAATAATATTACATATATTAAAATATATATGTGAAAAACATCATATGTAAAAAAAATCCCAAAAGAATAAAATCTAGAATAAACAAAGATTTACAAAATGATATTTTGAGTTTTTCAAATGAAAGGAGAATAAAACATGTATTGAACTGTAAAGAAGCATACCATGCAATCAGTGGGTAACAGGTGTAGGACGTTGAAAATTAAGGGTATACTATCAAAGGAAGAGATGAAATAAGTGATTTAGGGAATAAAATCGTTTTCCAAACCAAATCTTGATTATTAAAGTTGGCAAGCGATTCTTTGTAATTTACACACTAGAAAAAAGTGTGCAGGCTATTTATTAAACTAATCGTCCACTGACGGAATACTATATGTAGAGAAGAAAACAATTTTGGTATTCAGACGATATTTATCCAAAATGTTTCTATACATCTCTGGTCCACGTGATCAATAATTAAACTTACAAGTACACTGCATATGGTGCATGCGCCACTGCTTATGATTCAGAAATTTAGTTTGGTTAAATTTAATTGTTGAGGACAATGAGTTTGTTGGAATATTTTGTAATTCTTAGTTTTTTTTTTTTAAAATTTTTTTTGGTAAGTTTCTTTTTATAAATTTTTATAAGTCTTTGGATGTATCTAAGATTTCTAATATAACGATGAAATTTAATCATTACGCCTTAATCTATTTTTTTATTATTTGATCAAACAGCTTTTGTAAATTTTGAATCCATAGAATAATTTATCTGTGCTTCAATTTTCTATAATTACATCATTTTATAATCTAAGTTTAATCTAAGTTTTTTCAAACTCAGTAGCTTCCGTCAAGTCATGACAGCTCAGCTGAAGATTAACTTTCAGTTTGGATGTTGCTTAGTCATGATATTTGTAATCTGCTTTAATAACGTCGACATCAATTTTAATCCTAGCTCTTTATTAGTTTTAAGCTTGATTTATTAGTTAATTGAAATTTCGTTCTCATTTTATGTTATTATGAGTAACCCAGAGTTGATGTAAATGTAAATCCAGCCAGCTTAATATTTTGTTCATAGCCTCTATGTCTACGATTATGTTCTCTAAACACAATTCTAATAGCTAAATACTTTCAAATTTTAAGTATTCATGAAGTTGCCTAATATACTGTTAAGGTTATGGAAACCGAGAATCAATAAAAGATGAATGGCTTTATCTTTCCGGGTGGAAAAAGAAATGGTTGTCATTGGGGGATATTTTTTGAAAAGAAACTGTAACGGACGCAACCATTTTGCGTTGTTGTACTATTTTTATAATACTAGTACCCCTCAATTTGAATGGGATTTATGTTTGGCATCTCTACATGCATTCCCCTTTTGTGACCTTGAATTTTTAGACACAGTCGTCAGATGTTCATGAATGAATTCTAGGCTTAACTGCCTAGAAGCAATACCACCATATGCAGGCTGAAATGGCTGTGGTTGAGCTGTAAATCTGTCCAGACAGTATGGTAAACATTACATTGGCTCTCAACCATGCACCCTCCATTATATATTCTTCCGATCTGCGTATTTACTCTCACAACTTATTGAGTCTTTTGTACTTCAAAAATTTACTAGTGGGTTCTGTTTTCATACTTGGAAGTCTAGGCTATTCTTGCACAGCCCAATGTCTTAGTCATTAGATTTGGTAGAACTTTTGTGCCAATCAAAATATCTTCTCCTTAGTCACTCTCTATTCTCTCTTTCACTTCCCAAGTAATTGTCACCCTGTTTCTACTGAGATAAATGCATGTTAGATGATGCTATTCAATCATGTTCTATGAAGTCGATGGATTAGCTTATAGTTTCTAAAGGAATATTATTCAAATAGCTTAAGCATCCATACAAGAGACTCTTTATGTATCTTGAGATTTATCCAGAGGTACAGATATAGATGATAAAGGTTCATGTTCATCTCGGACTTTTCATGTAGTTCAGAATATGTTATGCAACCAAGGATGACTTGCCGGCCGCATGTTGTGTGAAAGAAATTTTGATTATTTCTTTCATATATTGTGGGTATTGGCACACTTAATGTCCTGGCCTTCATGTAAGATCCAGTTGATATACAGTCCAAGTTTAAGATTTGGAATGACAGTGAGGTTCACAATCCAACATATAAATCAATAATTCTATGATCCTTTTATGTGTGACTATTTACATGCTGGAATGCTTTTTGGCAGGTCCTCTGTCCAGTATCATTTTGCAGCGACTGGTTGATGCTGCTGCCGAAGGAATTTCTTTTTCTAATGCAAATATTAAAAAAATTGAGAACCATTATATTTGAAAGCATGATGTAGCTTTCGCTTCACTACGATGGTTTGTTTTATTGGTAAACTAGGCAGTTATTTATAAAATTCAGTCTAATACCACGAGTAATCTGACAACAGCATCTTGTAATGCTTTTCGGACTAGTTTTCAATGCCCTTTTAAAATTGGTAGTTATGTATGTTGGAAGTGGGAATACTCAGAGGCGGGGGGGGGGGGGGGGGGCGTGTGAACAGAGTTTTAGCACTATTTTAAGTTTTTGACAGCAAGAACATTGATAGTCAGAATGTCATCAATGATAGTCAATTGAAACTGCAAAAGAAACATATGAACACAACATTTAAGATAAGGTTATTAACCAGAGATCAGAGGAACTAAGTACACAACTCACAAGAAAGATAATACATTATTTTGTCGAGTGGGAAACTCTAGAAATCTAATAGATTTCTTCATAGGGAGAAAAACCACTCCTTGAAGTACCTTTTTATTGATTCAATCTGAGCTCCAACTCTACAACGTTTAGCAGCTACAATTGCAAGGGCTCCAACCCTTATTTCTCAAAAATATTCTCAATGGACTCAAAGTGATATATATCTTTAACATATTACTCTGAGTCTTTATTACATTTCCAACTTGATATTGAAAGAAAACAGAAACTGAGATCTCAAATCCTTTTTTATGATTCTTTATAACAAATTTCATACCTTTTCTCTGAGTACACCGGCATGTATATATACCTCCACAAAAGGCATCTTGTACATACAGATATAACCGAACACAAAACTATTAACCACGGGACTGGTTAACCATAGATCGAAAAAATGCTGAATAAGATTCAACTTAAGAATGGTTTGTTTTTAGCAGAGCATGAAAATCAAATTGATACAACTGATAATGCACAAAAATAAACCCTGATTAAAAATCAGGTGGTTGAACTGAAAAATAACCTTCCATAGTAACTCTTGGTTCAATTGATCAACTTATTGAAAGAAGATAAACCCATGAAGATTTTTGCTAAAAAAATACCAAACAAAACTGCCTTCAAATCAATCTTTACCCAAGATAAAACCTATCAAATGAACTTTGAAACAACTCAACTGAAAACTGTTTACCCAAAAATTAACTATCTTTCACCATGATAAAAATTTTGAAAGGAAAAATGATAACCGTTTGAAGTAACTGAAACAACAGAATAAAGAACCCTAGAAATACACTTCCTTTCATTCCTTTAATCTTCCACTCAAACTGTAACAAAAGACCATACCTGGGAGTAGATGAAGCAATGTTTATCCATGCAAATAGAAGTAGTAAACTGGATAGGAACCACTTTAAACTTGACAAGAGGTACACCATTTTGAATAGCATAGTCAGTATGCCAACATACTAAAAACCCATAATGAAATCTATTTCCTGAATGTCCATATCATCTAACCGAATGGCTCACAATGATGCTCAAAGTTTAGGGTTCAAACTGAGCGATAAAGAGAGAAAGGATATGCAATACACAATAATGATTTTGACATCTGACCACATCATAGCCTTGTTTTGACATTCAATATTCTTTCCCAAAATTCTTTACATCTCACATGACCTCAAAGTCACATAACTCAAGTATCATACTACATTATAACCACGAGTTCAGTGTTTTGAGTTTGCACATAAAATAACATGGCAAAAAAAATGGCCCCACAATAGGCTACCGAAGTGCCTTGTCATCAAGGACAAATGGAAGTCAACAAACTCCCCCTTTGTCTTTGATGGAGAAAACATAGCCATCTGAGAAATAATAAGTATCCATAACCAAGCATCATAAGAATCATAACCACATCATTGTCGAATCATAACCATGTCACTGTCAAGAGACAACTCTGAGTAGAATAGATAAATAACTAGTGCCAACCACAAAGATTGTTCTAATATTAATCTCCCCTGTATCAAGAACAATCTCACTTGTAGATAACCATATTACAACCATACACAATTACTGTCAAAAACTAAATAGCTGAATACTAAAGTATCATGAATTGTGTGCCAATAACCAAAGGAAAGCCCAAAGAACTAGCCATGAAAGAGAAACCAGCATATAGCCAAAAGAGCCAAAAGAATAATGTGTTCTCCCTCTTTTTGTCATCAAGGACAAATGGAACAATCATAACACTTGTGAAAGCTATCAAAGTAGAACATAAAAAGAAAGAATAATACCAGGATGTCGAACCAACAGACATGGTTACCGGTACCAAAATGATGCGAGGATCAAACTATATCCAATTGTACCAAATCCTCTATCAAAAGTTAAATGTCAATATCAACATGATGGAAATGCCAATTGCTTTAGAAAGCAGAAACCTCCTAAAAGACTCTCCCAAAGTTAAGAATCATTGCAATGAGGAGTGAGAGAGAACTCCCAATCATGTTCAAAATCATTCAAAATGTTCTCTAGACAAATCTTTTGTGAAAACATTAGCCACTTGAGTTCGAGTAGGAACATAGACCAATTGAAATTCATTTGCAAGTACCTTATCTTGGAGAAAATGAAGCTTTATAACGACATACTTAGTTCTAGAGCGTTGAACTAGATTCTTACTCAACTAAATAGCATTAATATCATCACACATGATGGAAATAGGCCTTGATACCTAAATACCTAAATCTGATAACTAATATATCATCCATATTTACTGAGTACAACATTTTGCTGCATCAATATATTCAGATTCACAAGTGGACAAGGTTACACAATCCTATTTTTCACTATGCCAAGTAACCAACCTATCACCAAGAAATAAAGCAACACCACTAGAGCTTTTCTTATCATCAGAACCACCCCAGTCTGCATTGGTATAACCAATTAGAGATAAATCATTGCTATATGGATACCACAAACCATAATCAAGTGTGCCCTGAATATATTCAAATATTCTTTTAACAACATTGAGATGAGACTACCTGGGTGCAGATTGAAACCAAGAAACTAAACACACAACCTACATTAGATCAAGCCTGGAAGTTGTTAAATACAACAAACTTCCTATCATAGACCTATAGTCTATTTGACTAGCTATTGGAGTCATCAATTTTAACCAATTTACAATAGGTTTCCATAGGTTTACCGACTGGTTTACATTTAGTCATATCAAACTTTTTTAGCATTTCTTTGACATATTTTTATTGTGATAAGAATATTCAATGTTCAAGTTGGGATATTTGCAACCCAAGGAAAAAATTCAGTTCTCCCAATAAGGACATCTCAAATTCAGATTCCATAATTTCAAAAAATTGTTTGGACAAATTATCATTAGTGGATCAAAAAATAATAGGGTGACCCCACAATAGTGGGTTACACTTTTTTAGAGATGCTAATTTTTTGCTAAAATAATGGTTTTTTGATAAAATATGATGATTTAAGCCTTAAGAGGTTCTATTTGCAGGATTTAATTACAAATGGATAGCTCAAAGCCTCTTAGATAAAAAACATAGATGTAACATCTATACTCATTCATACCTATAATGGAGTCTCCTTCGCACCTATTAAAATGCTGACAAAAAATCACTTCAAATTTATCTTTTGGAAAATCAAATGAATCCATTTGACAAATTATCTATGTAGTAAGGTACTACTGAGAAAAATCTTTCCAATGATTGTAATGTTAATATATATTAATTTTATTATGACTTTGTATTTTTAGTTTTACTAAACATAGATATTTCACCGTAAGTCTACTTCTATGTTTGACGCTTACGGAAAAATAGTAAATGAGAGAAAAAAAATCCTAAAAAATATCTATGCCCTAGATATTAAAGTTGTCTTTCTATAAAAAAAAGTAAAAATGAAATTGGACAAATACACAACAAGTTATAAGCTATGTAGTCAAGGTATGTCAAAATTACGGTTTAGTCAACTTCAAAAATTAATAAAATATGAAATAATCATAATAATTTTGTCAAACCAGTTGCATGCCCTTCGTATGGATGTTAAAAAACTATATTCAAAAGAATCACATTGATATCTATTTTAGAAAAAAAGTTATGCTCTATGAAAATAATGTAACTCTTTGAAAATTACGTTTTCAGCAACATACTAGTTTTCATGGGAGAAAGAAAAAAAAAATTCAAATCAATTCAAAAATAAAAATAAAAAATATATTTAGAATCTAGAAAAAAAATCGTAAAAGACTCCAATTTACTTCATCTTTTGATTTCAAACGGTATAACGACAATATGCATCTAAATATGATTTTTTTTTTTCAAAATGTCAAGTCCAGTGTCCGTTCAGGGAAAAAAGTGTAACCCACTATTGTGGGTTCACCCAATATCATCGACATATATTTCAATTTCTAGTACAACATCACCTACCACTTTAGTGTATAAAGTGTTGTCTACACTACCACGAGTAAAGCCATTAGAAATTAATTATTTATCCAGCCTAGAGTACCAAGCTCTAGGAGCTTGTTTTAAATCATTTAAAGCTTTTTTTAGATGATATACAAAATTTGGAAGCTTAGAAAACTCAAAGCCCTCTGGTTGTTTCATGTACACCTCCTCCTCAAGATAGCCTATTAAAAATGGCGTTTTAACATCCTTTTGATAGATAGTAAAGTTTTTAAAACCTCCATATGGTAGAAATATTTTAATAGATTCCATTCTAGCTATGAGTGCAAAGGTCTCACCAAATCCATTTCCTTCTTGTTGAGCATAACCTTTACATACAAATCTGGCCTTATTCCTTACAATTTTTCCATTTTCATCAAGTTTAAATTCCAAAAAATCCATTTTTCACCAATGACATTTTTGTTATTTGGTCTAGGTACGAGTTCCCAAGTTTTTTTTTTCTCAATCTAATTTATTTCATCTTGCATAGCATTCAACCAAAATGTATCATTTAGGGCTTCATACACATTTATAGGTTCTATTTCTGATATTAGACAAAAATGTTCAGCAAGTGGAGCTTGTTCTTCATTTTTAGCTCTTCTTCTAGTTAATATACCCACTTTTTTATTTCCTATCACCAAAGATTCAGGATGTCATTTAGCAATGATTCTAGAAGGTATTTTTAAATTCATACTCTCTATAGGACTTGTACTAATTTCCTTCTCATTAGATTCTAATATCGTTGTATCAGAATCGGTGTCATCATATTTCTGTTCATATTAGGAACAAATACAACACTTGGAGTAAACATTTCTTCAACATCTTCAACCTGATTATCTTTTAACAATGTACTTTCATCAAAGTCTACATTTATGGCCTCTATAATTTTGTTCAAATGTTTATTAAAACATTTAAATGCTTAATTATGTGTAGAGTATCCTAAGAAGATACCTTCACCAGATTTAGAGCTGAAACTTTCCAAGGCATCATCATCTTTCCTTATAAAATATTTAAAACCAAACACTTTGAAATTTTTAACATTTGTAATTTTGTCGAACCATAATTCGTATGGAGTATACGTAGTTATGATTCTAATTTGAGCCTCGTTTAGAATGTATACAATTGTATGAACAGACTCTTTCCAAAACTTGTTTGACAATTTTTCTTCATTTAACATAGTCCTAGCCATTTCCTTAACTGTCCTATTTTTCCTTCCTACAACACCATTTTGGTGTGGGGTGTGAGTAGTTGAATACTAGATTTTTATGGCTCATTTTTCACAATATTCAATGAATTGTTTTGAGGTGAATTCACCACCTCTATCAGATCTTAAGCATTTTATTTTTAGATTTATTTCTCTTTCAACCATTTTCTTGAAGGCCTTAAATCTTTCAAATGCCTCAGATTTTTGTTTCAGAAAGGTTACCCAAACCCTTTTGGAATAATTGTCCACAAACAAAATAAAATATGTATCACCATTTATAGACTGTGTTTTGGTTGGTCCACATAGATCAGTATGGAAAATTTCTAACAATTGAGTAGAGAGATATTACTTTGTTTTGAAGGAATACTTTGTTTGTTTCCCTTTTACACACTCCTCATGAAGATGTGTTGGTTTTTTAATTAGAGGAAATCCTTGAACCTTTTTATTCTTGTTGATCCTAACCAAATTGTCAAAGTTTCACTGCCCTAATCTTCTGTGCCATAACTTGTTATCCTCGACTTGACTCATAAGAAAAGTACTGATCAAAGAAGACTCTTGAACTATTGAATCTATCCAATTATAGACATTTCCACCTGTTCTTAAGCCATTAGAAATTACTTTATCCTCTTTATTTTTAATAGCATACCCTTTTGCATCAAATGAGATAAAATAACCACTATTACAAATCTGACTCACACTTAATAAGTTATACTTCAGACCTTCTACATAATAAACATCATGTATGGGAGTATCCTTATTCAAATAGATAGTGCCTCTTCCTATAATATAAGCACCAAAATTATCACCATACTTGACGCAAGGCAGGTAAGTGTTATCAAAAAATTCCCTATCATTCATTTTTGGCCATGGTCCTATTTTCCAAAGAAGTGCTAAAGTGTCAAAAACCCAGTGTGTTTTCTACCTTTTGCTCCAAAAACCCAGTGTGTTTTTGACCTTCTCCCCGAGATCCCTCTATGTTTTCGACCTTCAAGTGCACAACTCCAACCAGGTGGGTCCTAGTTCCTCATAGCTGTGCAAGTACAGTGGAGATCTGACGGCTATCGCATAATCTCATGGAATCTTTCAAGCCCATGAGATCATGCGACAATGGTCGGATTAGAATCCTCTTGGCCTTTTCTAATTTTTCATTACCTTTTGGTGGCCACTTAAATCTTCAATTTACCCCGTGCACGAAATACTTCCTATGTCTCGACGCACTTTTATGTTTCTAAGCCACTAAACCCCAGCAAGATCTGACGGTCCTCGCTATACCGCTAGCCCAAGATGCATCCTATTTAAGATCATAGTCTAGTGATGACTGTTGATCTTCCTTGCTTTACAAAATCCTAATCTATCGGTGGGCCCAGTGGTTGTTTTTGAAGAATGCTAGTAGTTTGTCACATGATCGCATTGCCCCTTTTTAGGCTATGCGAACATGCGACAAACCATTAGCCATGTTGATAAGAGCTTGTAGTTTGGCATTGGGCCTGCAGTTTGGTGACGTGCCCACGTTTCATTGGTTGGCTGGTGACAAGGTTTTACAGTGGGCCCAAGATGCAAGTGCGGTAAAGATCCGATGGTGGTCACATGTTCACATTGGATCTTCCGACCACATGCGATCATGTGACAACCTTTCGATGAGATCCTTCTATCGTGGGTCCGATGTGCCATGTTGTGCTGATGTGCTAGTTTCTCATACGGCGAGCTGGTGGTGATGATGTAGTTGTAAGTGGGGCCATATTTTAATGGCAGAAGTTTAGAGGAGGTCATTCTTTTCTCTTCTAACTTGGCGGTGTCCGATAAAGGGTTTCTTTGTTTGCATGTTCACAGATATGATTTAGCAAGCCTCCAGACTTGGCAAGAGTGCAGTTACATGGTTAACATGTTTCACGTGGTCGTTGAGTGGAGCCCGGGGTTAAGAAAAGTTAAAGCAACTTGGCGACCAAAGGGAGAGTGAGCTCGAGGTGTCTTGCGTGACTGGATGGCGATTTAGTGAATCTTGTCGCATGATCGCACGAGGCTTTTTTAGCTCATGCGATCATGCGACCAGTGACATTTTCAAGGCGGCGCAACTTTTGGTGGGATTTCTTTTGCAGAGAATGTTGCGAAGTGGCGGGGTAGCTCGAAATTGATTTTTGAGGACATTTTCTAGTTGCAAAGGTGATGATGGATGATCTGGCCGATGGTGCCATGGATTTTGCAGGGTACAGTGTGGTGTTCTTACGCCGATGAAACATTAAAGAATTGGCACCATCTGTACTTTCAAATTCATTCTTGTGAAGATCAAATCTGGAGCCTTAATGACTTAGTGGGCTTGCAGGCAGGTAGATGGATTGAGGTCTTTTGTTTGCAGGCATGATCAGTATAGGGGTGGACATGCAAGCACATATATGATCGGTTGAGATATTTTCATGAACATTTATGATCAAAAGTGATTATTTTAGGGTTGGATTATTTTATGCATATCTATGTAGCCCTAAAAGTTTGATTCCTACGTGCGTGCAAGGGATGTATATATTGTTTTTTGGAACCTATAGTGCTCAGAATCCAGCAATTGTAAAAAGAAATTTTCTTTCTCAGAGAGCAATTTGTGGCATTTTCTTGCCCTTTTGGCTTTCTACAATTGTTAAATTTTCATTGATAATACAAATATTGCAAAGGCAGTTTGTGACAATCCTTCATGTCCCTATGCTTCCTTGTTTGTCTTGTCTCTTATTGGATTGAAGTTTATGCATGTTTTCAATGGAAATTAGGGTTCTTAGTCCCTCTCACTTTCTGTGATTTTGTGTGTTACTGTGTCTAATCTGATTTAGGTGTTTTGTGGGTATACTATAGCCCCTAGTAGCCTTGTCTCACTCCTACACCTAGTTGCAGAAAAGGATGTTTGTTTGCAGGTCATAGGTTGAGCCTTTTGTTTAGACCCTCCTATGAAATACTTATGAAAGCCTATCTAGTGAGTTGTGACTTATTAGACCTGATTCCTCCATTGTCTTCATCCCTCTATACTGAGATCCAAACCCTAGTTTCGGTGCATCACCCAGTAGGATAGATTTGCTTTCAGTCATTTCCCTTTTCATGTATTCCTTCTATCCCTTTCCCTCAAAAGTTTACTTTCCTGTCTAAGAGAAAACTAAGGTGATTATCCAAAAGGAACCAGCCTAGAATCTGGAGGTCTCATCTTGGTTAGCAAAGGTCCCACAACCTTGAGATGATTCCCTTGTTATACTAGATTATCAAGACCAAGAGAGCTTGAGATCAGAGGTGCAAATTCAGTGTATAACAGTAAGAGGCAAGCCAAATCAGGGTTAATTGAGACCACTTAAGCCTACTAACATGCCCTACTCAAAGTCACACATGTGGAAAAAATAAATGATTCACAAGAAAACACCATGAAACATAATGAATATAGGCTAGAAATTGGGAACCACACTCGTACAATTATTGTATATTCATCAACATGCCTAGCTATGAGGCCTTCTAGGTTTCAGACTTATACAAAGAGAGTATCAAAATAAAGACTCAACTCTCATCATATCTTCTTCTACATTCCAATCTACCTCTTCACCTTCCCTCTTGATACCTCTACATTAGCCAAATCTCCCATTATATAGCTAGCTAGGCCACAAGTCGACCAGTTGGGCATTTAATTACATTATACATCTAACCTAAGGAAAGAAACCAAAACTAAATAAAGAAATTAAAAAACATGATGCACCATTACATTTAAGTCCACACATGACCCAAGAAAAAATCCCCAACTATGCAATATCCAATTTCCCCATACGGAACCGCGCAAGGTGAAATACCACATGTTTCATGTGAAACTAGCAGAAAATTGATATCCGGGGGAAATAGTAATAACTTATAAATGAATTAGGACAGTCCCAAAGAAGGTCCATGGCATAGCATTAACTAGGAAAGGAAATAAACCAACTGCAACAATGGTTACAAAATGAACATCAGACAGGTACTGGAAACATAAAATGTTTTGGCGATGCAATATTGTTCAAGACCCAAGATGCTCCTGCATCAGACACCCCAAGTAAATAAAAATTTCTCATAAATGTCATAAGAGAATCAAGCCAAGAATTCTATATCTGTTCTTAACCCATATCTCCTTTGTTCCTTCATTCCATGTTGTCTTCACTTTATCTATTGTCACACTTAGCATATTATCTTGCCCTGCACTTTTCAAATCTTTCCTATCTGCAACTAATAGAAACTTACTCTGACCATCCTTTACACTATCAATTACACCAGCACTTTAGTGACTCATTACTCCTCTAAAATTACTAATCTTCTTTATATCATATGCATTCCTCTATGTCACTAGTGTCATCATTTGTTGCACTATCTTTGTCAGAAAGACCAGCTGCCTCTTAATCTCTATAAATTCCTCAACTGTCATTCTCTTTTCCTTTCAAAGTATGCTTCCTTTCATCCATAGGAATAGTTTCATCAACCCTCTACTCCTGATGTTTGTCACTATCACAAGGACAACTCCTGACAACTCCACATCCCTTAGCCCCTTCTTCCTAAAAATATAACAACTTATGCCTGGATCCACCATGCATTACCACATATGTATTTTCATGACCATCAAACATAACATGTCTATCAAATTTCCAAGGTCTCCTGAGAAATAGATGACAAGCATCCATAGGCAATACATCATATAATATTTCATCATGATAAGATCAAATCTGAAAATTAACCAAGCATTTCTCTTCAATCCTAACCTTAGACACATCTTGTATCCAACTAATCTGATAAGGGTTAGGGTATTTCTTCTTTTCCAAATTCAACTTACTAACCATCTCTTCTAAAACAAATTTTTCAAAACTACCACCATCAACTATAACATTACATACCTTATTCTTTCACTTACATCTGGTTCTAAACAAATTTCTTCTTTTCACTGGTTCACTAACACATGTAGCCAACCTCCTAGTGATAAGAAATTCACCTATTTCTAGAGCATTCTAAATGTCTTCCTTGGCAATTAATGCAACTCTTCTTTTAGCACATTGAAAACTTCTATGACCCTTCTCACCAAAAAGAAAACAAGTACCAATGAACTCATTTCTCCATCTTCCTCTCTATCCATTATTGTAGTTCTTAGTGGTCTGAATACTGCCAGATCCTTCATCAGTCTACATAGGATTCTCTACCACATTACCTCCAACAATTGTTTCACCAGTCTTACCACCTCAGTTCTTATTATTTTGTCTTCCTTCAAAACTCTTGTTAAGCTTTTCCTAAATCTTTAATGCCATCTGATAAGCATCTCCTATAGTTGTCATCCGAATAGTAAGTAACTCTTCTTGAATACTAGGTCTCAAGCCATAAATATACCTAGAAATCTTCTCTTTATTAGCTTCAGAATGACCAGTCCTAATCAGGATTCTGTAAAACTCCTTAGTATACGCTTGCATTGATTTTTTGGTCTTCTTCAAGGCTTGTATCTTCTTAAACATCTCTAACTCATAACCCACTGGAATGAATTTCTTTTTCAACTTGTCAACCATTGAGTTCCATCTAGTGATTTTTTTCTTTTCCTCTCCTACTTTCCAATTGAACTTCTCTCCACAAAATATTTGCATGGCCCTTCAACTTAGTCTTTGCAAATCAAACTCTATCATGATCTTATATTTCTTCATAATCAAAGTATTCATCTATCTCATTAATCTAATCAATCAACTCTTCTAGCCTAAGGCTTCCAACAAATGTAGAAACTTCAATCTTAAGTCTTTTCCCAATTTTAGACATAGTCTTTAGGATTCTACTCTCTTCTAGATCCCTGGCTTCTTCTATATCTTCTTCAAAATGATCTTCTTCCTCAAACTCATCATCACTATCTTCTTTCAATGTAGTCTTCTTTCTCAATTCCTCTTGTAGATCTTGCACTTGTTTCTACAAAGTCCTAAAATCATCATGATTAAATTCCCCAGTAGGTTCTTCCTCTGAGATCTCACAATATCACCTCGGAGGTATCTTCAATCCAAGGTGTTGGTGAAAACTACCTCACCTTTGGTGATCTATCCACACACACAGAATCTTCAAGCTCTAATACCACCTGATGCAAGGCACGTAAGAGGCAAGTAGTATTAGGGTTAATTGAGACCACTGAAACCTACTAACATGCCCTACTCAGAGTCACACACATGGAAGTGATGAATGCTTCAGAAGAAAACACAATGAAACACAATGAATATAGGCCTTCAATTGGCAACTACACTAGTACAATTATTGTATATTCATCAACATGCGCAGCTATGAGGCCTTCTGGGTTTTGACCTTATACAAAGAGATTATCAAAAGAAAGACTCATCTCTCATCATATCTTCTTCTAACTTCCAATATACCTCTTCTCCTTCCCCCTTGATACCTCTACATCAACCAAAGCTCCCATTATATAGCCAACTAAACCACAAGTTGTCTAGTCAGGCATTTAATTACATTATAGGTCCAACCTAAGGAGACAAACCAAAACTAAAGAAAGAAATAATAAAACATGATGCGTCATTACATTTAGGCCCAGACATTGCCCAAGAACAAATCCCCAATTGGGAAAATCCAATTTCCCCACATGGAACCGTGCAAGGTGAAATACCACATGTTTCATGTGAAACTAGCGGCAAATCGATATCTGAGGGAAATGGAAATAACTTCTAGGTCTGAATGAATTAGGATGTGCACTCTTAGGAGAAGGTCCCAAAATAGGTCCATGTCATAGAATTAACTATGAAACAAAAGAAACCAACTACAACAATGACTAAAAATGAACATCAGATAGGTGCAGGAAACATAAAATGTGCTGGTGATGCAAGATTGCTCAAGACCCAAGATGCTTCTACATCAATACCTGACAAAACCTCCATCAAAATCTTCTAGGTTTTAAATTTTTTTTTTATTACCCATCATGTGATAAGAACAGCCGCTGTCCAAAACCCAAGTTGTAGGTTTATGTATGATCAAGGTTATTTAAATGAATAAGGACTTTTCAGTATTCATGTTTTTAGGTTTCCACACTTGTCATGACTTTAACTTTAGTTTGCACTAATTTGCAAAATGTCCATAACAAAAACAATTATAACATATTATAGTCCTTTTTAAATTATAAGATTATTTGTGTCCAAACATAGGACCTTTTAAACCAACTTTTCAATTACTAGCTTTATGACCAAAATAACTGCATTTAAAAGAATATATGTAGAAGAAAATAGGTCTTCCTGATTGAGATTCACTTTTCTCAAACTGTTCAATTTGTTTACTTAACTGGGCTAACTTTTGTTCTCTTTTATTTCACAAATCCTTTTGAATTTAAATGGTTTTGATTTGCATTATTCAGCTCTAACTGTAAATTTTGACAGTTTTCTTCTTTCAATGGAGATTAATTTCTTTAACCTCATAATTTCTTGCAGAGAATATAAAATTTTTTGTTCAAGATTTACTTCATCTAAGTCAGATGAAGATACCAATTGAATTGGTTCGAATTTTTTACTTTTAACAATTTCATCCATAAATAAAGTTTCTCCTTCTACTGAGTCATCAGACTCTTGGCCAGAGTCTCTTTCAACAAGAGACTTTTTTTGTTAAAAATTTTGAACCTTTTGTTTTGATTCCAAGGTTTCTTTCTACAAAAGAATTCTTATTTTTCCTCATCTTCATTTTAATTAGCATGAGGACATTTAGCAGCAAAATGTCCATATTGTGCTCAATCAAAACATTTTTGTTTTCCTTGAGATTTCTTTGTAAGTTTTCTGACTAATAGTACCTCAAGTGCATCTAAGATGTTTGAGTCATTATCATCTTTCTTTTCCATCATAAATGTTGTTTCTTTTGAAGTTGAAGCAACATTATTGCTGATTCTCATTTCATATGTAGTTAAGATTTCTTGAAGTTTATGCAGAGTCATATTTGAAAAATGTTTCTTTTCTTCTAAAGAAAATATTTTCATATCAAATTTAGGGAAAATAGTTCTAAAAACCTTTGAAACTACATAATTTTCTTCAATGTTTTCTCCCAAGCCTTTTCTAGGATTCACCATTTCATCAATTCTCAAAATATAAGTTGGTATGTTTTCATCTTCATTCATTTTCAAATCATCAACTTGTGTTTTCAAAGTGATTAAATTTGACTCTTTTACTTTTTCATCTCCTTGGTAAATAGTTTCAGGTTTGGTCCAACCATCATTGGAAGAATCACAATACATTACTTTCACAAACACATCTTTTGTAACACCACACAGAATGGAAAATTTTTCTCTTTTGTCAAGTTCATATATGGTTTTAGCATCAAGATCAGTGGGTATAAATGAGGGAACATTATACTTTGAGAAAAAAACTTCCCAGATCCTGAGATCTAAGGAATTTATAAAATATTCCATCACAACTTTCCAAAAAACATAATCATTTCCATCAAAGAGAGGGGCTCTAGTGAGAGAAGAACCTTCAACTTGTGCCATAATCGCTTCCACAGACCATGAACAATCCCTATATATAGACCTAACAAAGAGACCCTTCCTCTAATACCACTTACTGGAAGTGGGAAAAAACTGAGATTGGGGGGGGGGGGGGTTAAAGAAGTTTTAAGCACTATTTTATGTTTTGGATAGCAAGAACTGATGAACTACAACTGATTTAGAACCTGATTGAAGAAACTATGATTTAAGATCACCGAGCTGATTGATTAGATATGTAATATGATTAAATCAGTATTATGTTATCATTGATGTCAACTAGTTTGACAACACTTATCTTGTAAGTTACTATAACGAAACAAATGTAGAAAAGGAGTGAAAGAGATGGAAAATAGAAATATCTACATGACAAAGATGGATATGATAGATGAGGATAAAGAATACATTGAGTAACTTGCTGATGAGTCAATGCCCTTATGTTAATGACTTGATTATGTTGCATTCATCTATGATGAGGAAAAGAGTCTAAAGACACAAAGCAATGTTTTCAGTTAATGAAGCATTTTAGTACACACCGATGGAGTGTAGTGTATACCGAGAATAGTGTAAACCAAGCTCATGTTTACCAACACATTTATTTGTTAACTAAGAAGAATAGAATGAATTAAATGATTAGTTTATCCGATAAGAATTGATGAGCTAGAAAGTGTATGATTTCGAGGTAATAGATAAAGTTTGTTATGATGATCGACGGCTAACAAAATTCAATAAAGATCTAAAGGATGAGATTCAAATGTGTTATTGACACTAGTGCTGAGGTATGTTTAAGAGGCAAAATCAATGAAGATGATTAAGCATAAAAATCTGATGGAGCAAAAGAAAATGGTTTACATGTCTATATAAGAGACTGAAGATTTCATAAGTGAATGTGATGCTGGAAGAAAAGGAAACTATGAATCATTGCGTGAACAAGTTTTCAAGCATTCTGATCATATTGGTTAAGGAGAACCCTAGTGCAGAGCATTACCGAGTGACATAGAGTAATTATTGATGGACAGTAAGTTGATATATTGTTGAATCAAAAATTTTACATTGATCAGAAAGATTTGTATGAGATGAATATTGATCTGTATATCTGCAATTGAAGTTGTAATAGATCAGATCACCTAATGTTACATATTTAACCATTGTAAATAGTCAAATCTCTTAACGGAGTGGACTAACAAAGTCTTATTATGTATCATTCAAAGGAATGAACATTGTTATCCTGTCAACCCCAGAGTGACTTCTGGTTGGACGATAATGGTTGGTCTTAAATCCTCTAACAAGGTCACACCTAATAGTGTTTTTGTGACCTTTAACAGTGTTGGGTCTTTACCGACCTCACTTTAGAAGAGTGAATATTTTGGGTTGCCGGTCCCAGGTGATTTTTCCCTTCATAGGGTTTCCACGTTAAATCTCTTGTGTTATGTGTTGATTGTGATGTTTGTTTGATGTCATATTTTCATGTTGCATATTTGAGTTGATTAGTAACTACTATATGTTTTAGACTGATAATTGGTAAATGCACAAACAATAAAAGTATTTTAAGTTATCAAGCAGAAAAAGTTGAAGTATTTGTTTTTGGATTATACATTTTGTATTGGGATAGTGATTAACTGATTCACCCACCTCTCAGTTATTCTAACAATTGGTATCAGAGCATTAGTTGCTTAGAACTAAGTTTTAAGGACTTCAGTACAAAGATCTCAAAATGTATAAGAGGGAAGTGCCAAAGCTAAACAAAGGGAACTTCAGAGTATGGAAAAGCTGGATGAAGTTGCACATATCTAGAATTGGGAATTATGCACTAGAATTGATGGATAATGGCTATATAGAACGGACCCCTAGTCCCCTGACACTTGATCAAATGAAAGACATGCATGAACACAATATTACTATGATGGAGATTTGTTTTTCCTATACCGATGCCGAATTTGAAGATATTAAAAGCTTCACTACTGCAAAATCCATGTGGGATAAACTTTCTCAAGTTTATAGTGGAGATGTGAATGTCAAAAGAGCCAGAGCAGAAATCTTAAGGGGTAGGTTCGATGATATGAAGATGATGAAAGGTGAGAATATTGTGGAATACACAAATAGACTGAAAGAGGTAGTACATGCTATTAGAGCATCTGATAGAATTATTAGTGAAGAGACAGTTGTAAGAAAAGTACTCAGAACCTTATTGATGATTTACGCAATCAGAATATTTGCTACTCATGAAACAAGGTCTGCATCTAGTAATGTCCTTACACTTGACAATATGATTGGTAAGCTCATAACCTTTGAATTGAATAACTTTGATAATAGTGTTGTACCATCTATTGAGTCTTCTTTTATGTCTTCTCTGAAGATTGGTAAGTCTAGCAGGAACAATAAGAATGATGATAGTGATAGTAATACCGATGATGAGCTTGATGAACATGAAGCTCTTATGGCCAGAAGACTACCCAAAGATAAAGGAAGGTATAGAGGTAAGATACCTTTGGCATGCTTTAACTATAAGGAGGTTGGCCACATTTTTGCAAGATTTCCACATAAGAAAGATGATGAAAGATCCAAAGACTGGTCTGAAGGAAGCTATCGCAGGAGATTCAACAGAGGCTACCAACACAACAGAGATAACCAAGATAATAATGACAAAGGAAAAATGGTATGTTACATAGCTGAAGATAATGAATCTAAATCTAATTTTGATGATGATGTAGAAGTTATATTTTTTGCTATGAAAGATGACTCTGAGGAAGAAGAAAAACATGTTGAAACAACACTGATCTCTAGAGTTAACAAACATAATACATGGATCATAGACAGTGGCTATACACATCACATGACTGGTGATGAAGAGAAATTTGATCAACTTGAAGAAAATGATGGAGGATCAGTGAAGATGGGTAATGACACACCCTGTATGGTAAGAGGTAAAGGATCCTTGATGATAAATGATAGGATAAAATGTGATTATGCGTATTGGGTAGATGGATTGAACTATAATTTGTTAAGTGTGGCACAACTAAACAATTTAGGTCACTGAGTTTCTTTTGAGGGCAAGAAAATGAAAATCTTTGATGATGGAGGAAGACTAGTTGGAATTGGAGCCCAATCAAGGGGTAATCTATTTTATCTTGATACTGATGAGTCTTCTTGCTTGATGATGAAAAATGAAGATGCCTAGTTGTGGCATAAAAGGTTATGCCATGTGAATTTTGATAACATGATTAAGATTAGTAAAAGGAAAAGAGTTAGAGGTCTACCTAACTTGTCAAAACCTAATCATGTTATGTCTCATGAATGTTAGAAAGGGAAAATGACTAAATCTAGCTTCAAAAGAAAGGATTATTCAACAAAGAAGATACTTGAGTTGGTTCATACTGACCTATGTGGTCCTATGAGAACTCAGAGTTATAATGGTGATAGATACTTTATTCTTTTTGTTGATGACTATACAAGATTGATGACTGTTATGTTTCTAAAAGAAAAATATGAAGCATTTGAGATGTTTAAGTGGTATAAAGCTAAGGTAGAAAAAGAGACTGGTAAGGAATTGAAATGCCTAAGATCTAATAGAGGAGGTGAATTCATCTCTGATGAGTTTACTAATTTCTGTAATGAGCATGGTATTAAAAGATAGGTCTTTGCACCGAGGACAGCATAGTAGAATGGCATTGTTGAAAGAAGGAATAGGTCAATAGTTGACTATGCTAGGACACTGATGTCACAAAAGAATATTTCCTAGATATATTGGAGAGAAGCTGTCAGCACTGCAGTCTATGTTCTTAACCAAGTTCAACTGAAGGACACCAACAAGACACCCTATGAGTTTTGGTTTGGACACAAACCTACTATAAGTTATTTCAAAATTTTTGGAAGTAAATGCTTTATTCTAAAAGATGAGAGAAATGGTAAATTTGACTCCAAAGGTGATGAAGGGATATTTCTAGGATATTCCACTAAAAGTAAAGCATATAAATATCTTAACAAGGTTACAAATAAAATGATTGAAAGTACTAATGTCCAAGTTGATGAGTTTGATGAAAAGAACATAGAGGAAAGTAAAAAGGAACTAGAAGACTATGGTAGATTCACTAACATTGAACAACTAGAGTATCTACTAAAGCCGTAGCCTGTGATAAACGGTCAGTAGGAAAATAATATTGAACAACAAGAAAGAGAAACCAACAAGAAGGATGGACCTACCGAGCAAGAAAATGAACTTGCACAGGATGAACAAGAAAGAAGAGATAGAGTACTGGCAAGTTTTGTTAGAAGACATCATCCTAAGACACAAATTATTATAGACAAAGAAGCTAGCATGCAAACAAGGAGCAAAGCAAGACAAGGTACATGTCTAGTTTGTGATTATGAACCAAAAAATGTAAAAGTTGCATTAGAAAATGGTGAATGGGTTAATACAATGAAAGAGGAAATATAATAGATAGAGAAGAAAAAAACCTGGACCTCAGTACCCCAACCTAAAGATAAGAATGTTATCGGTACTAAGTGGATATTTAGGAACAAGAAGAATGAGAATGGAGAAGTAACAAGAAACAAGGCTAGATTGGTATGCAAAGGATATGCACAGGAAGAAGATATTGATTAAGGTGAAACATTTTCACCTATTGCTAGATTAGAAGGTGTTAGAATGCTACTTGCATATGTTACACACAAGAAATTCAATGTTTATCAAATGGATGTCAAGTTAGCATTTCTGAATGGAATACTTAAAGAAGAAGTCTACATAGAACAACCTAAACGGTTCATTGATCTAGAAAAGAAAGATATGGTATATAGATTACATAAAGCTTTATATGGTTTGAAGCAAGCACCAAGATCCTAGTATGAGAGGCTACATACTTATTTGTTAAGTATAGGATTTGTAAGAACAAGTGAGAATAACAATTTGTATATGAAAGGAGATATTGATGATACTATTCTTATTGCTGATATATTTGTGGTGTTGGAGCTTTTCCTTGCAAGACCAGAATTGAATCAATAGATGGGCTTGATTCTCAGGGTAGGCACTCAAGTTTGACAAGAAAATAGTCCAATTAATGAGGATTGAAAGGAATCCTCCTTCTTCTTTGAGCTCCACATCACTTAGGCAGGTATTGCCTTATCTGTACACTCAAGACACCTCATGATAAACAATAGGCCTACATATAGATTATTGTGGAATAGTCTTCAAACCCCTGTAGGTATTTTGTACCTCAATGAAACCAAGATCTCATGCAATAGCCCTACTTGCATAGAGTGAGTATGAAAACCAGAGACCTATCCTAACAACATGAAAGGGAAAGGGTGGAACTGAATGTAAATGATTTAATGATGGGTTTGAAAGGACCCCTGAGATACCCTAAGTCCCTCATAGACTAGTGCCTTATCCAAAGGGCCAAAAATTCAAATACCCTATTGCAAAAGATAGTTATGAAACAAGAAAGCAATAAATTCAATGTGTTGATGCCTAACATCAATCACACACCATGACCAAACCTCACTTCAACAACCCACCTATGTATTCAAGTATGTTATTACCCATCCAAAGGCTTTTAACCCTCCCCTTAGAAGAGACCTATAAATAGCTAATACATTAACCAGCATTCACTAGAAGACAAGAATGACATATCTTTGACACCTCAGCTCATACATACATGAAAAAAAATCTTGAACCAGTTATCTCTGCGAAGACAACTCCACTTGCAAACACATAGGAAATGCAAATAGAAAAATCAAACACCCTTGATGTATGATTGATCAGTTCAGAATTCAAATGGAGATAGCTTGGTAATAGTAAGAATAAATTGAGTCCTCATACATAAGACAAATCAATTACAATATGTATTATATTCTCTAAAAATAGAAAAGGAAGAAAGAACACCCTATATGTGGAGAGAAGGAGAAAATCTGCAAGATAAAACCTTTCTTGGAACCAATTCTCCCAAAATTTGCAGAAGAAGGAACCCTTACAAAATAAAACATTTCACTACTTATACCACTAGTCACCTTAGAATCCTAAAAGAGGATGCATCAAGCTTCAAGTGACTAGGGTAAGGGTTTCAACTACCCAACCAATCAAAATTTACATCAGAAGTTATTACAGGGGAAGAAACACAGGCAACCTAGAGAAAATGAATCTCAAAAAGATTTGCAATCATCAAAATCTACAAGAATAGTACAAAACAATAAGGAATTGCCATGAAAACCAATCAAATCGGCCACCTACAAACACACCTCGAGCACAAAAACATAGTACATACCCCTGTAGATGATCATGGAACACCCTGGACCACACTAAAATAGCAAGCACCGCCAAACAAATCAAATCTGGCCACGAAAGCAATCAATTCTGGTCCTTTCTGTCGCTGAGGAACCCTCAAAATTTTGAATTTGAAATTAAATGGCTAGCTTCCAATGCCAATAGCAAATCAGTGGTCAACGTTTGAATTTAGATCAACTTTATATCATGACCGTTGGATCCTTCCATTTTGTGGGCTTTATGTCTTTAACCCATCCAAATACCTTGGGTTAACCCTAGCAAACATGTGACAAAGCTTTTTCCTATTCGTGCAATGAAAAACTTAACCCACCTTTAACTCCACGACTTAGCGAACAAAGCAATATCTAACTCATCTCAACTACATTTGGTGAACTGGCGACTGAAGGCTTTCATCAGTTCATAAAGAACTTTATCTGTCTGCCAAATAGTTTAGTGATTACACGAATACACACTTGTTGAATTGCCAATCTTTTTAGAGTACTACCATCTCATTTTGTGAATGAGCGAAAAGAATTGAAATTCATCAGGCCGCTAACCTTTTATCAGGATCGCCAAAAGACTAAGGAAATTTTAATGGGCCCACATCAAGAAGATCGACGGTTGTCTCATCTTCACATAGACCTTCAAGATTCTTCTAGATCATGAGACAACCATCAAATGAAGAATCTTACCCTACTCTGACAACCCTCTGACACTGAAAGAGATCAACAATTGTCTTAAGTTTGCATGTGTCAGAAAAAACCCATCAGAATACACACCGACCGTCGATGCTCTATCATTGTCAGGACCCTCTGACAAACTCAAAAACTAGGTCCCACTGATAGCATATCTAGTCACTCACCCATGGACCAATCAAAGCTTTCCATTTGTGCATACGTGTCACTATGGACCCACAGTCTGAAATGATATTTCATAAAGAGAATCAACAATCATCGTAGAAGCACAAGCCTCTGACAAAACCCTTGCACTTTCACAACAACCATTGGATCAAGATGGTGTCAGAAGGTCGGGCTCAGGAAAGAGTGAAGTCAAAACATAGGAAATATTAAAACACTGACTTAGGAAAAATATTAGTGCCGGGACTTAGAAAAATTAAAGGCCGCCGAGGGTATAAAACCTTTAGTCGCAAGATCGCGTAACATAAAAAAGGTTCACATGATCATGCGAAAAAGGGGACAAGGATTTAGCACATGCATTAAAGGGACTTTAAGTGACCCAAAAATTAATGACAAATTAGAACAGGGCCAAGGCAAGACAAAGGGTTTTCATGCAACGACTAGATTTTTAAATTTTTGAGCTAGGGCATGAGGCCAGAGACATGAAAAACACTACACAGGCCAGGACAAAAGTGCTACAGCCATGAAAATTTTTCAGGGTGCTAACATGTGGATGACATTATTTTGGAGGTCAAGATCAAATTTGTAAGTCATTTTCTGATGAAATGAGGAATGAATTTGAGATGTCTATGTTCAGAGAGATTAAGTTCTTTCTAGGACTACAAGTGATTCAATAGAATGATGGTATATTCATCTCACAATCTAAATACATAAAGGAAGTATTGAAAACATTTAGTATGGAAGATGCTAAACCTGTGGGAACACCGATGGCTACTAGATGTAAATTGACTAAGGAAGATGAAACTATAGAGGTGAATGAGACACTGTACTGATCTATGATTGGTAAGTTAATGTATGTAGTACATAGTACACCAAAAATATCACATGTTGTGGGAATTGCTGCTAGATTTTCTGCTAATCCTAGAGAATCACACATGATTTCTACAAAAAGAATCCTAAGGAAGGCAAGTTTGAACTAAACGTATACACCGATGCTGATTGTGCTGGAAATGTGGATGATAGAAAAAGTACCATCAGAGGAGCATTTTTCTTTGGTGAAAGACTTGTTACTTGGACAAGTATGAAATAGGCTTGTATTTCTTAGTCTATAGTTGAAGCAGAGTATGTTGCTGCTACTACAAACTATTCAAATATTGCATATATTAAGCAAGTTTTGGAAGGTATGAATGAGATAATCACTGATCTGGTGATTAAATACTATGATAACACTAGTGCAATAAACATTTCAAAGAATCCAGTGATGCACTCTAAAACAAAGCATATATCAATTAAGTATCACTACTTGTGAGAACAAGTATAGGAGAAGCAAGTTAAGTTATAATTTTTTACATCAAAAGAACAACTTTCAAACATATTTACAAAGCCTCTACTGAAGGATACATTTGAATACTTAAGGACTAGACTTGGGGTTCGTCCCCTGTCTACCAATCACTAATGTGATCTAGATGTTGCATCAACCTAATCTTATCAAAAGATCATACATTTTGATGCAGCATAGTTCACACTTTGGATCATGTCTAAAGCTATGAAAAGTAGTGGAAGAGATTGGCATATCAGTATACAGAGATACAAAGAATGCATTGGACAACATAGAGTTACTTGGCTATTAAAGAGTTGTTTGTCTATTTGTTTCTTTGGCATTGTTCTCAAAGGGAGAGATAAACAATATGAAACAATATGCACCAATGATAACTATCTAAGGGAGAGACAAATTGAAGAAAGGGAGAGCACTAAAGATCAATTACTGAGAACAGAAGGACTCTGAAAGCACTAAAGATGAGTTACTAAGAATAGAAGAAGGAATCTGAAAGTTGAAATGATCATATTTGTAGATTGACAAAGTTGTATTTTGTAATGTTGTTGAGTAACATAGTGATTAAACATATTAAGCTAGGGAGAGCTTATACAACATTTGTTCACAGAGTTGTAGAATAAATGTTTGGTATTGAATAGAAGTAAAAATGGATTCACCTCTATTCAAATGTAAAGGGGGAAATATCATATCTATTCTCAAAACCCAAATTCCCCAAAGAAGAGATCCGATTTCATCAACCAAAAGGTTAATGCACAATCGAATCAAATTTATGGAAAAAGATTAGGAAGAGAGAGTAAATCTAATATTTCCCTAAATGTGGAGGATTATGTTTAGAATATAGAATAATTGAAATACAAGTACTAACATCAAATTAGGGCAGATCTAAAAAATGTTGAATTCTAATGTCTATGTGCACTTTCGAGAAAATCTGAAACTTGCCCTGGACTGGAAATGCTGAGACAGAGAAAACCCAGAAATCTTTCCTCAAGATGGCTCAGCTCGAGTTTGACCCTCATAAAAGGTCAAATACCACATTCTTTATTTGAAGTTCGATTCAAATTCTATTCGCAGATCTCAGAAGATGGTCGAAAAGGGTATCCAAATTTGCTCTCAGATCTGAAACTCCACACTTATACCTCCAAAAAAATGGGGGTTTTTGTTGTATGGGGGGTTTTCCTTAGTCAAACCCTAATTTAGGAATTAACTTTGAAATTTAATTGAAATGTATTGTGCATAATAAAATTAATTGAAACAAATCACCTCTCTTATGTTGAAGTCCTTGTAGAGGATTCGAATCCTCAAATCCACAAGTAGGAATGCTTCAATGAATGTAGGATGTCTCCAATCAATGGTATTTGATCTTCAACACCAATCTTGACTTGATCTTTGCATATGAGAAGGCTTGAATGAATGGAGAAGAATGGATCATCAAAGGGGGCTCCAAAGAGATTGAATCCTTCAATAGCTAACAATGGATCTCCTTGATGAGTGGATGCTTGAACACTTGAATGCTTGAAGACTTGCTTGCACTTGAGAGCTTGACTGCAAAACTTGATTGTGGATGTTCTCACAAAACTTGATGATGAGATATGAAAACTTGATGTATCTTGCTTGGATGAGATGTGATATGAAAATGAGAGAGGAAGGCATCTTTTTATAGTGAACTAGGGCACACTCCTCTAGATGGGCCATGTTGGAGAATTAAATGCCAATTAGGTCCTCACCTTTAGAAAATATACCTAGATTAAATGTAATTAAAGGATTTACCATCCTGAAACTTGAAATGGCTGACCCAGAGGTGGGAAAATAAATTTCTTTAAAGCTTGAAGCCTGAAAATTAAGGATCTTGAAATTTTGGAGAAAGGGGTCAAAGTAAAACTAGGACATTGACCTTTTTCTTAGGTTGACTCAAAACTAAATCAAGAGGTCTGAGGGATGCCCAGAAACCTAGAATTGATGCCAGAACAGGAGAGAATATCAGGAATAGACATAAAATCCTATGATTACTGAGATGAAGGCTAGGAGGATCCATTTCTAAATCCTACCTAGAAAATAGAGCCATAGAAGAGGGAATTTTAGGAGAATCCTCTGGATTCTAACCCTAATTTCACCTAGAATGAAGAAATCAAGTGCAGGGAAGAAGTGGAAAGTGGGAAGAAAAGCCAAATACATGAAAAGACCCAATCAAGGCACTTAACATGACCCCAAACCACTTACTCAGAGGGCTAACTACTCTTCTTATAGAAGTGCTTCCATTTTAAGATGATACATTAAGCCCCCAGTTTAGCAAGAGTATAGACTCGATGAAAACTCTTGGTAAAGGAGATCATAATAAAAAGATAATCTTATCATAATCCAAAGGATAAAGAGAACCTTAAGCACCCAGGGACTCAATTCTTTTTTGACTCCTAGATCATAATAAGAGAGACATCTGTAGAGAGATAAATAAGGTGTGATTACCTCACCCAATGAGAACTTATGTCCCATTGTGAACCACATAGGAAAATGGTGCAACTAGAAAGATGGAATTTAACCACCTAGTGAATGTGGCTACTCACTAGTCAACCCATCAATGATTTATCCTTAGGAATATTCTATTCCATAAGAATAAAACCAAAAATAAAAACAAAAGAGATCCAGTCTTAAGGACACTTCCGACCTTAAGGGATAACAATATATGTGTATTTGAAACTGGAGGGATCAAGAGATCCTAAAATATAAATTCATGATTTAAGGATTAGTTACTAATCCAAAAAAGGGAAAAGAAGTATCTTGAACAATATGTGCATATTGAAAAGTGTGTGTGTGCAACAGGTGAGCAGAGCTCATGCCCCCAAGTTAAAGTCATTGCTGACACTTTAACAAGAGAAATGGCTTTAAAGGAAACATAAACAACTCCACTGATTATGTTTCCACGTCGAGATGCCCCCAGACAAAGACAAATCAAGGGAAATATCATAGAAACATACAGAGAACACGGAAGGGATCTACCTATCATGGGGTCAGTATGATCATAAGATAATATATATATATGATATTATTGCAAATGAATTGACATCATTCCCCAAAGAAAGTAGAACTACAATCACAAAGAAGGAAAGATCACATAAGATATACGAAGGAGAATATTTTTGGACCATGACATAGAGACCAAAAATAATTAGTGCTACCATATCTCGAATCCAAGTAGATTATACAAGGAAACATTTACAAACAATAGCACAGTTACAACATAACATTGAACAACGCATAGAAGAATAGAGATACATATAGAGGAATTTGAACAATAGTTTCAATTCCTTTATCACCTTGCACCAACTGAGTAACAAGGATCATATAAAAGACTCTAACAACATTTAGCAAAAACATTATGGGAGAAGCACTATATAGCAAGAAAACACACAACAAAGCTACCATGAAGGACAAGATGATCAAGCATGCCACCTACTTCCCCCATCTCATTGTATATCATTTAGGGAAGGTGGGTAACTCATAAGAGGGACTATATCCAACATAGTAGGAATGATAACCAGTTCCAAACAAGGATCCTCTTGAGAATCACTATGTTTGACACTAGGTGTAAGAGTTAATTGTGATGAAAGCATATTAGGTAAATCAATGTCAATGTCAGTAGTCTCATATTCATCACTAACATCATCAGTATCATCAAGAGTATCTTCTTCATCCAAATTAATCAAAATAGTATCTAAGATATGACTAGAATCATCATAATCATGCATGTTAACATCATTATTAGTAACAACATCTTCTAACACATTATGTATAGGTTTATCCGAAGAAAGTAGAGATCTTTTAGCTTTAGCATGAGCACGATGCTTTTTATGATGTTCATTAGTAGATCGGTTACATTTTGATTTATTTGAAATGGGTTGAGAACTAGGAGGAAAAATCATAGGATCCTTCACAGGTTCTTTAGGAAGGTCAATAGGATTATTATCCATAGGAGAAACAATCACAGGATCTTTAATAGGTTCAGTAGGAGGAACTTGATTAATAGAACTAGAATTCATCGTTAAAGAAGGTATCAAAGGTGTAGGTAAAAGACCATGATTAAGATCTATAGGAGGTGAAATTAATTCAAGGATTTTATGATGTTTATAAGCTTGATATGATCGAAAAAGATTATCAGGCCTAGGAGGACATGAATCGGGTAAGGAAGGCCAAAAGAAATCTAGAGCAGCACAATCTCTAGGCCTAGAAGATTGATATAGACTATGATTGATCATCTTCACTTCACCATCATGAATGACCTTAAGACACTTATGGATAGGGGAAGAAAAAATATGCATGGCAGTCAACCAAGGCAAACCTAGCTTAACTTGAAATTGATCGGAGGTAGGAACCACAATGAAGGTAGTGCTCACAATTTTTCCAAAAAGTTCAATCGGCAAGGTAATAGAACAAAATGATGGATAAAGAAAACCATTGCAAGTTTGAATCCACACATCTGATGTATCGTAGAAGTCACATTGTAAGATTTTCATAAAAATATTTTCTTCAGTGATAACATTGACTAAGGAGGTAGGATCAACAAGACAACCACGAGTAGGTATCTGAGCAATCCTAGCAGTAATGTAAAGGGGACTATCAGGAGCTTTAATAATCTCAGAGTCATCAAAGGTAATAAAAAGTTCCCGAGGTATTTTATTCTTGAATTTTTGTTGAGGTTTAGGTTGAGGTTTCACTTTAGGTTTAGGTTTTGGTCGATGTTGAGATTGAGGTTGAATCAGAGTTTGAATTTTAGGCTGAGGGTGAGGTGGAGATACAGACTAATCAACATGCTCCACTTGATTAACAACATGATTGAGATCATCCATCTTTGAATCATACACAATTTCCATAGCAGATGGTTGAGCAATAGTATTAGTATCATGTGTAGGTAAATGGTTCTTATAGATTTGAAGGTTCTGATTAGGAGGAGAGACAGATTGATTCCCACTACTATCTAGATTATCAACAAATAAAATGTTAGAATCGATTAGATCTTGAACCTTATGTTTTAAAGAATAACATCTCTCAGTATCATGACCATTTTGATGATGATATTGACAAAAAGCATTTTGATCAAAAGATTTAGATGCAATCATAGTAGGTATAAGAGGTCAAACAAGAGGTAAAGTAATCATATTAGCAACTAACAACCTATTCATAATAGCATGTAAAGTTTCAGAAAGAGGAGTAAACATATGATTTAATTGAAAAGCAATGGATGCAGAAGTGGCATTATGAGATGCAACAACAACTTGATCAGCAACTGCATTTGCTTGTTTGTTTATCTTGACATAATTTTTGAATTTTTGAAACTTGTTTGGATTAGGAGAAGCATCACTCTTATCAACTGGAACATGAGCCATTAGAGTGTTTCTCTCAAATTGACTCACTTGTAATTGGTAATGGTGAAGGGCTGCACAAAGTTGTTGAAAAGAGGTAAATTCAATAAGCAGAATCTTACCTCTAATATCCTTTTGCAAATTTGAAATAAACATACATTGAATATCAATATCAGGAACAGGATAGGAAATCTGAGCATGCAAATTCTTAAATCTACTAATAAATTCAGTCAATTTTTCTTTAGCACTTTGTTTACAATGCATTAAATCAGTCAATGACACTTGCGGGCCAATATTATTTTGAAATTGTTGAATAAAGGCATTAGCAAATTGTGGGAAGGAATCAATTGAATAGGGAGGCAAGGAACAATACCATTGTAAGGCCTTGTCACGAAATGTTCTAGCAAATATTTTGGCTAAAATCCTATGGTCATGAGCATAATGACTACAAAGGATTTGGAATGTTTTAACATGATGAATAGGATCTCCTTTTCCATTATAATTCTCAAGAGGAGGCATCTCACCTTGCTGAGGAATAGGAGTATGAATAATATCCCAGGACAAAGGACTTCCCATGTTACATGTAGGAATACTAAACTTGTTTTGAGTTAAGGAAGCAAGTTGTTTTTGTAAGGATGACACAGTTTGAGCCAAACTGATGATGGTTGAATCATTAGAAGAAATAGGAGGAATAGCAACATTAGACACACTAGGTAAAGTGTAAGAAGCTACAGGAATAGAGGACACAACTGGAGGAACACTAGGAACTACAGTTTGAAGTGGATTGGAATAAGTAAAAGGAACATTATGATATGAAGGTTGTGATACAGGAAGGGACATAGGAGGAACACTCATAGGAATAGAGGGAATCGTCACAGTCACCAAAGAAGGAGTATAGATAGGAATACTAGGTAAAGGATTAGAAGGAGGTTCAACACTAGTGATAGGAGGAGTTAACCCTAAATCTTGAGCTTCTTGAGCTAAAGGTTTAACATTTGAATGCACAAGATGAGTAATACCACGCAAGAGGTTAACATCTTGATCACTATCACAGAGAACTTTCTTAAGAGCCTCTATAGCTTGAATGGAATCTTGATTATGGTTTTCTTGAAGAAGCCAATTACCCATTTTATCAAGTTTAGTGGTAAGTTTTTGGACTTGTTCAGGAGGAACTCTTAAAGCGTCATCCTCATCATGAGATGAGTGAGAAGAGTTTTTCTCCATAGTAGGATTAGAATCATGAAGAATCAAGTTATCATCAGGGATCCTAAGGAAAGGATAAGAGTTAGGCTCAAAGACACCCATGAGTCTACGACTTCTTCTAACCAGAATGTTATAAGTAGGGCTAGTGGTAGTAAAGCTCATAAACTAATGTAATGCAAATGAACTAAACTAAGAACACATAAAGCCTCAATATGAAATCTAATTAGCATGCAAGATCTATCACAAAGGACAAACCTAATACTAACAAGATAAAAGGAACACACAAGATAACACAAAGGGAAATCTAACACCGAAAAGAAAGACAGTAAGCTAGTCAGGTTCACCAAAATGAATAGATGTAAAATGAATTCACCTCTATTCAAATGTAAAGGGGGAAATATGAGACCTATTCTCAAAACCCAAATTCCCCAAAGAAGAGATCCGATTTGATCAACCAAAAGGTTAATGCACAATCAAATCAATTTTATGGAAACAGAGTAGGAAGAGAGAGTAAATCTAATATTTCCCTAAATGTGGAGGATTATGTTTAGAATATAGAATAATTGAAATACAAGTACTAACCTCAAATAAGGGTAGATTTGAAAAATGTTGAATTCTAATGTCTGTGTGCACTTTTAGGAAAATCTAAAATCTGTCCTGGATTGGAAATGCCGAGATAGAAAAAACCCAAAAATCTTTCTTCAAGATGGCTCAGATTGGGTTTAACCCTCATAAAAGGTCAAATACTACATTTTTTATTTGAAGTCTGATTCAAATTTTGTTCCTAGATCCCAGAAGATGGCTAAAAAGGGTATCCAAATTCACTCTCAGATCCAAAACTCCACACCTATACCTACAAGAAAATGGGGGTTTTTGTTGTATGGGGGGTTTGCCTTAGTCAAACCCCAGTTTAGGAATTAACCTTGAAATTGAATTTAAATGTATTGTGCATAAACAAAGTAATTGAAATAAATCACCTCGCTTATGTTGAAGTCCTTATAGAGGATTCGAATCCTCAAATCCACAAGTAGGAATGCTTCAATGAATGTAAGATGTCTCCAATCAATGGTATTTGATCTTCAACAACAATCTTGACTTGATCTTTTCATATGAGAAGGCTTGAATGAATGGAGAAGGATGGATCATCAAAGGGGGCTCCAAAGAGATTGAATACTTCAATAGCTAACAATGGATCTCCTTGATGAATGGATGCTTGAACACTTGAATGCTTGAAGACTTGCTTGCACTTGAGAGCTTGATTGCAAAAGTTGATTGTGGATGTTCTCACAAAACTTGATGATGAGATATGAAAAATTGATGTATCTTTCTTGGATGAGATGTGATATGAAAATGAGAGAGGAAGGCCTCCTTTTATAGTGAACTAGAACACACTCCTCTAGATGGGCCACCTTGGAGAATTAAATCCCAATTGGGTCCTCACCTTTAGAAAATATACCTAGATTAAATGCAATTAAAAGATTTACATTCCCGAAACCCAAAATGGCTGACCTGGAGGCGGGAAAATAAATTTACCGAAAGTCCAAAGCCCGTAAATTAAGGATCTTGAAATTTTGGAGAAAGGGGTCAAAGTGAAGATTGACCCTGACCTAGTTAGGGTCCACCTAAGAAATTGACCTTTTTCTTAGGTTGACTCAAAATTAAATCAAGAGGTTCCTGGGATGCCCAGAAACCTAGAATTGATGCCAGAATAGGAGAGAATGTTAGGAATAGACATTGTTGGTTGTGGATTATTCCCTTTGATCTTCAACTTGTAGATTTACACTTTGATGGATAATTTAAATAAAACTCTGACTCTATCACCACTCCAAAGTCCACAAGGAAGAGGGCCAACTGATAAGGATCAAAAGATCCTTCTACACTTTGAGCTTTAGTGTTCAGGCAGGTGTACCCTTGACTCACTTCTCTAAAGGAGAATAAAATAATATTCCACTATATCTCATATAAAATTGTTAAAGATTTATCAAATAATGTTTGTGTTTGTAGTTGTTAACCATGCATACCTCAAGAGGAAGGACCAGTGCCTTATCCCAAGGCTCAGAGTCACCTAACTGTATACCTCAACTGAATACCTCAAATCAAACTCAATGGAAACCAGGGTAAGTGCTTTGCCTATTACCCCTTTCCCTCAAGCACAAGGACATCAAATTCTATACCTGGCTACAAACTCACTGAATTCACCTAGAAGGCTTTAATCCTAACTTTGTTAGGAACTCAAAGATAAATTCAAAATACTCTTTGTTTACCATATGTTAGCACACTTTGTGAAACTAACATATATGAGATTAGAGACAAGTAAGAAGACATACACAAGATACAAGATTGAGATTCAAAATGTTCTCATTAACACAATCGGGATCAACATACAATCAAAATGATACCAAGATCAGAAAAGTCACCAAATCAGACTTCTATCAGTATATTACAGTCAAAAACCAGGGACCAAAAGAAACAATGTTTTGGAACCCTTGCAAAATCCAAAATTCTCTAACTTATACCCCCTAGTCATCTTGAAAATCTGCAACAAGCTACGGATGACTAGGGTTAGGGTTTCAACCACCCAACCTGCTAGAAATGGTCTAAAAAGTTATTACAGGGGCAGGAAACATAGGCAATCAGGAAAGAGGAAATCTTGAACTGATCCACAATCATGAAAATCTTCTCTGCAAGTACAGGGGATCACAAAATTGGGCTCAAAAGAACACCCTGCAACAAGCCTTGAGCACACAACCACTGCAGTACAAGCTCTACAAATGATCCAACCACACTCTGGACCACACCACAAATAGAAAACCAGTCATTTCTCACTAAATAGGGTCATTTCTGTAATGAATTCCATAAATTTGGTACTTTCTATCACTAGAAACCCTTAGAAAAATTTGAATTTGAACCACAACGGCTAAATCCTTGGCGCTTGTAGAGAATGACGACCCACGTTCAAACCTTATCATCCCGCTAGCTTGGACCAACTAGAAACTTCCACAGCACCACCTGCCAACGGGACCACCAAACAACCACAAATGGGCCCTAGCCCACGTGGCACCCTGTCACATGATCACATAGCCTAGAAATGGGCTTTGCAAACATGCAACAACCCGCAAACACTAACCACCACCGCAACTGCCACCGTAACTGCCACCACATGGAGTTGTAGTCCCACCAAGCAAAACCACCTCAGCACCACAAACATGTGTCACTTGGTCACATGATCGCATAGCCAAAAACTAGGCTATGTGATCATGCGATAGCTAACCCAAAGCTACCACATCATCACCACGGGACCATGAAACAACAACCACCAACTACGAAGAGCTAGGACCCACGCAGATAGATGGCAAGCGGTCGCATGATCGCATGTCAAAAAAGTCTGACATGCAGCCATGCAACAACCAATAAAAACATGCCATCTATCACCCCTCTGACACCGGGCCCAGTAAGATAAAGCTGAGAACCTTAGGAAAAATATTAAAATCACAGGGCGCAATTACAGACTTAGGAAAAATAAAGGGACCCGCCGGAGAGAAAGACTAATTGTGAACTGGGGTGACATGGAAATTTAAAAGGCACATGTAGAAGAGGTGTTTAAGTGACCCACAAAAAAGGTAACGTGTGAAAATAATAAAGCTAGGGCACATTTGAATTTTGAAACCTAACGGCTAGATTCTGAACATTTTGCCTAAGGTTTAACCAGGGAGCAGAAAAAACATTGCAGAGAGCAGGGGAAGAGACCAGGAGCCATGAAAATTTTTGCACATGCTAACAGTGGCTCTATCTGGGGATGTATGCCTCTTACAGGCATAGCAAGGACTTAGAATCATTGGTTCAAGTAGACCATCCCACTGGAAAAAAAATTTCAGACAGCAAGGAACAAGCAGGGCAAGACAAGCAATAGGACCAAAAACTTGACAGACCAAGGAAAAATAGGGCAGGGACAAGCAACCTATATATAGAAATTTACAATATTCACAAAAGGCTCAGAGCCCCAAAACTTTTGATCAGGTCTTTCCTCTATCAAACAAGTAATTTTCATCTCCACTTAGCAAAGGAAAGCTGAAAATACATTTCTCATCCATCCTGCCAAAAAAACTATGATCCACATTCAACACATTATATAAAAAATGATCACCATACTCACCATCATCTGGGGAGACAGTGTCATGAAACTGCCATGAATACTGATCACTTTGTGACATTGAAACATCACACTCTTCATTATCACTACCTTGCTAAAAAATAAAACACTGCTTCTCAATCCCATGGCTGGAAACATTTACAAATTACTCATTAGTCTGCAAAAAGGAATAAACCAGTTCTATCTCTTCACTTTGTAAACTAAGGTAGGACCTCTCAAAACAAAAATTTGATTGCATGAAGTTGGGAACATCTTGTTGATCACAAATTACATCAGCATCTTCTAAAAGGGAACAAGTATTGTCAGCTGATGACTTATTAGTCATTTGTAAATCTAAGAAAGCCCCTTCAGACTTACCACATTTTCTAGCATCAGAATGTAAACAAGGACCACTAACATTAGGCTCTTGAAAAATTGAGTCCACACTAGCACACATATCACCATACTCATAAGATGCAACATCATCATTTAAAACTCTGTCATTCATGGAAGAAAAATGTTCTGATTTCTCACAGTAGGAAGATAATATGCCATTATTTATATCTGGTTCACCTGAATCTACAACCTCCATGTCCTCTTCAAACAATGGATTGATAATTCCATGTAACATTCCTCTTTGATCATTGTGACAAAAAATGGGCTGATCATCATCAAAATCCTCTTCATATAAGGCATTGGTAATGATGCAGGAGCATCCTGGGTGTAAGAGCAATCTTGAATCACCCAAAAATATTTTTATTTTTGTATTCAATAAGGGCTATTTTGTGCAGAGCTGCTATTTATGGAAAGTTACTATTTTTGGTAATTTTCATATGTGCTCAGAATGATCTTATTTCTTTCTTGGAGGTTCATTTTGGTCATATAAGTCTACCAGTAAAGTTTCATTGCCAGATCAAGTGTATATTGGAAGATATTGAAGATTTTCGGTATTGGCAGCAGGGTACAGAAACTTTGAACTCAGTTTTGAAGGCTTTAGAGGCCCCGGATGAGGTTGAAAATTTGGGTGACGAGTGCTTGCGCGGGTCAAGCCTGTAGAGCGCTTCGTGGCATTTCCAAAATGGGGTTATAATAGCCGATCGGGTCAACTGGTGATGACTTATGGTCTTCGGAAGTTGGGCCACCCGAAATGGCGAAAAATAATTTTCTTCAAAATTTTTGTTCGGGTTTCAAAGGTTATCTTGAGCCGACTATGATGTAATAAAATGTAAAATAAAATAATTCTAAGTTTGGTCGGCCTTATTGGCTAAAATTTTGGAACCTTCCAAGCGGTGGAAAATTGCCTATATAAGGAAGGCTATATTATTGTCTTAGGCAGTTCAGAATAGTTCTGGGTAGTAGATCTGGGTAATAGTTCGAGGCTTTGTCCTACAGAATATTGTAAGGGAATGCCCATGTGACTTTGCATATTGTAATTCTGAAAGTTTGTAATTCCACATTTGTGGAGATAATAAGAAGCCAATTTTTCTGTTCTTGCATATTATTGTTGTTGTTTCTCTTTTTCTATTTTGTGTTTGTGGTATTAAGGGGAGCACCCTTCATCAAGTGGTATCAGAGCCAGGTTTTCTTGAGTGTGTAAATAGATCGCCGACTATGACGCAGTTTGCACTAGGACCGTGGTTAGGGTTTTAGCGCGCATCACAAAAATGCCTCCACGAAAGGAACGTGGCGGAAGAGCTGGTGTTGTAACACCTGAGGTTAGAGAGCTGTAGAGACAAGTGCGAGCATTACAAGAAGAGATTCGTAGAGGAATGAATCTTAATGTCAGAGACGAAAGTGAGGATGAAGCCGAAGAAGAATATCAAGAAGGAGAAGCTGAAATTGTGAACCAGGAGGAAGAAATACTTTTTCGGGCGATTTCTAAGATTGGGAAAAGACCTAAGATTGAGGTTCCTACATTTTCTAGAAATCTTAACCCAGAGGAATTGATCGACTGGATCAATGAATGTGAGGAATATTTTGAGTATGAAGATGTTGAGGATCCTGATAGGGTCAAATTTGCGAAGGCCAGACTGAAAGGTCATGCGAAAATCTGGTGGCAAGAAATTCAATTGGAGCGAAATAGAAGAGGGAAAGATAAAATCACAAGATGGGATCGGATGGTGGATAAATTGAAGCGATAGTTCATTCCTGTTGATTATGAGCTTGATCTACTAAAAAAAATGCAAAGTTTGAAGCAAGCAGGAAGATCTGTTCAGGAGTATACAGAGGAGTTCTATCGACTCCTCATCAGAACAAGCCATGCAGAAGCTGATAAGGAGAAAGTTGCCTGATACCTTAATGGGCTAAGGCCAAGCATTCAGGAGGAGTTGAATCTAGTTTGAATGAGTAGTATTGAGGAGGCATACCAATTTGCCCTAAAAGTAGAGGAAAAGCTGAACAAGAAGTTCGAGAGCAGACAAAACGGAAGAGGTCGCGGTGGACGATCTGGTGGACGGTCATATGGTGGCCGAAATGAAGATCTGAAAAAGAAGGATGAGGCCAGTAACAGTCAGAATCAGTGTGGAAATAATTCCAATCACTTCCAGGATCAGAATAATAGAGATCAGAGAGGAAGAGGAAGAGGACAAGGATCTGGAAGAGGAGGCTTCCGTAGAACATGTTTTCACTGTGGAGAAGAAGGTCATAGGGCATTTGAATGTCCTCAACACCAAGGCAGAACAGACAGAAGAAATGAAGGCCAGGCCAGAGTTGCACATGTAGATGAAGATGCCAGATCATCAAATTCTGAAGATGCTGAAAGAGGAGAAATGTTGATTAACAGAAGAGTCCTGTTGAGTGGTGAGAATGAACCTGAGCAAAGGAGGAGCCTGTTTCGCACCAGGTGCAAGTGTGAAGGTAAATGTTGTGATGTGATCATTGATAGTGGAAGCACTGACAATTTAGTGTCAGAAGAGATGGTGACAAAGTTGAAGCTCAAGAGATAGAAACACCCACATCCATATCAGATTGCCTGGGTACAGGATGACCACAAGGTCATGGTCAATGAACAATGCCCGGTGAAGTTCAAGATTGGCGGATACCAAGATGAGGTATTGTGTGATATCATATCTATGGATGCATGTCATATGTTGTTGGGTAGACCATGGCAGTTTGACAGATGTGTTGTACATGATGGTCGTACAAATACCTATTCCCTGACAAAGGATGGAGTGCGGCATAAGCTAAAACCATTGAAGGAGACTGAAGAAAAGGTATGTGGTAATGCAAGGATAACTTTTGTTGATGGAAGAAATTTCCTAGATGGTATGAGGCATGAGCATGTATGTTTTGCTTTAATTCCAAAAGCTGGTAAAGAGAAAGTAGAAGATGTTCCTGTAGAAGTTGTAGATTTGTTGAATGAGTTTCAGGATATTGTATCTGATAAAGTGCCTAATGGATTACCACCAGTCAGGAAGATCAGTCATTAGATGGACTTGATCCCAAGAGCGAGCTTGCCGAATAAGGTAGCACACAGAATGACACCTGCAGAAAGTGAGGAGTTGAACAGACAAGTACATGAACTGTTACAGAAAGGATTGATCCGTGAGAGTCTGAGTCCCTGTGCTGTACCATCGGTATTAGCACCAAAGAAGAATGGAGAATGGAGGATGTGTACAGATTCTAGGGCAATAAACAAGATCACAATCAAGTACAGGTTTCCATTGCCACGAATGGATGATATTATGGACTGTTTGAGTGGAGCTGTGTATTTCTCAAAGATAGATCTGAAAAGTGGATATCACCAGATTCGGATCAAAGAAGGAGATGAATGGAAGACTGCCTTCAAGACAAAAGAAGGACTATATGAGTGGTTAGTCATGCCTTTTGGGCTAACCAATGCACCGAGCACTTTCATGCGGCTCATGAATGAGGTTTTGAAAGAATTTCTGGGTAAGTTTGTCATTGTTTACCTAAATGATATTTTGATCTTTAGTAAGACATTGGATGAGCATATGATGCATATTCGTATGGTATTTGAGAAGTTGAGAGAAGAGAAATTGTTGATTAATTTGAAGAAGTGCAGTTTTGTGAAGAAAGAGTTAGTGTATTTGGGATTTGTAGTTTCAGTAGAAGGTCTAAAAATGGACCCAGAGAAGGTATAGGCTATCCTTGAATGGCCTGCTCTAAGGAGTGCTACTGAGGTAAGATCTTTTCATGGTCTAGCTAGCTTTTAGAGAAAGTTTATCAAAAATTTTAGCAGTATTTGTGGACCCTTGACTGAAACAATGAGAGGGGATAGAAAAGAGTTTAAGTAGACTAAAGGAGCAGAAAAGAGTTTTCAATTATTGAAACAAAAAGTTATAGAACAACCTATTTTAGTATTTCCAGATTTCAATAAGGTGTTTCAAGTAGATTGTGATGCTAGTGGTACTACAATAGGAGCTGTTATGAGCCAAGAAGGTAAACCTGTTGCTTATTTCAGTGAGAAGTTAAATGATGCCAAGAGGAAATATTCTATTTATGATCAGGAATTTTATGCTATAGTTCAAGCATTAAAGAAGTGGAGACATTATCTACTTCCTAAGGAGTTTGTTTTGTATACTGATCATCAAGCTTTGCAATATTTGAATAGTCAAGGAAAATTGAATCAAAGGCATTTGAAATGGGTTGAGTTTTTACAGAGTTATACATTTGTTTTGAAACACAAGAGTGGAAAGTCTAATAGGGTTGCAGATGCTCTTAGCAGAAGGCAACTATTGCTGATAGAAATGCAGATTGAAGTGGTTGGGTTCAAGGAACTCAAGAATTTGTATCCAGAGGATCCTGATTTTGGTGAAGCTTGGAAAGCTTGTACAGAACCTGTTACTCTAGACAGGATGAAATGGTTGGATTTCATCATCCAGGATGATATGCTATTCAGAGGGAGTCAGTTGTGCATTCCACAAAGTTCTATGAGGGAGAATCTCATCAAGGAGAAGCATAGCGGAGGATTGGCTGGACATTTTGGTCGCGACAAAACCCTTGGTTTGGTTAGTGAGAATTATTATTGGCCAGAGTTGCAGCAAGATGTGAAGAAGTTTGTACAGAGTTGCAGAGTATGTCAGATGGAAAAAGGAGTGAAGTAGAATACAGGGTTGTATCAGCCATTATCTATACCAGAGAAGCCTTGGGAGGATATTAGCATTGACTTTGTTCTTGGTTTACCGAGGACACAGCGGGGACATGATTCAATTTTTTTGGTAGTTGATAGATTTTCAAAGATGGCACATTTTATTCCCTGCAAGAAACCTAATGATGCTATTCATGTAGCAGAATTATTTTTCAGAGAAGTAGTGAGACTTCATGGTTTGCCAAAGACCATAGTTTCAGATCGGGACACTAAGTTTGTTGGATATTTCTGGCGTACATTGTGGAAGAAGTTGAAGACAGATTTGAAGTTTAGTTCATCACATCATCCACAAACTGATGGACAGATAGAGGTGGTGAATAGGAGCTTGGGAAATTTGCTGAGATGTTTGGTTGGAGATAAGCCAACAGGATGGGATTTGATTTTATCACAGGTGAAATTTGCATACAATAATTCTGTCAACAGGAGCACTGGTAAATCACCATTCCAGATTATATATGGAAGTAGTCCAAGAAATGTATCTAAGTTGAGAAAGATAGATAAAGGAGAAATAAGTAGTGCTGAGGCTGAGGATTTTGTAAAACATTTGAAGAACATCCATGGGGAGGTGAGGAAGCATATTACCAAGATGAATGCACAGTATAAGGCTAAGGCAGATGAGAAAAGGAGGTATAAGGAATTTTAGGTTGGTGATGAAGTCATGGTTCATTTGCGGAAGGAGCGGTTTCCAGTTGGTACATATAACAAGCTGAAAATGAAGAAGTTTGGACCATGTAGGATACTGAAGAAACATGATTCAGGAAACGCATATGAGGTAGAATTACCTACTGAGCTAAATATTTCGCCAGTGTTTAACATTTTAGATTTGACAGAGTATCATGAAGGAGGTGTTGAAGATGAGATCACAGCAGCACAGTGGAGTATTCCAGCAACTAGTTTAGACACTAAGGAGATCGAAGATATACTGGACAGTCATGTTGGCAGAAGCACAAGGAACATGACATATGAAGAATATCTGGTCAAATGGAAAGGATGACCTATTGAAGATTCATCATGGCTGACAAAGGAGGAGGTTAGCCATCTTGGTTTTCCTCTGCACACCTGAGTCGTGACAGGGTCACTTCTCAGATTACCCTGGGTGTCTGATGCAGGAGCATCCTGGGTGTAAGAGCAATCTTGCATCACCCAAAAATATTTCTATTTTTGTATTCAATAAGGGCTATTTTGTGCAGAGCTGCTATTTATGGAAAGTTACTATTTTTGGTAATTTTTGTATGTGCTCAGAATGATCTTATTTCTTTCTTGGAGGTTCATTTTGGTCATATAAGTCTGCCAGTAAAGTTTCATTGCCAGATCAAGTGTATATTGGAAGATATTGAAGATTTTCGGTATTGGCAGCAGGGTACAAAAACTTTGAACTCAGTTTTGAAGGCTTTAGAGGCCCCGAATGAGGTTGAAAATTTGGGTGATGGGCGCTTGCGTGGGTCAAGCCTGTAGAGCACTTCGTGGTGTTTCTGAAATGGGGTTATAATAGCCGATCGGGTCAACTGGTGATGACTTATGGTCTTCGAAAGTTGGGCCACCCGAAATGGCAGAAAATAATTTTCTTCAAAATTTATGTTCGGGTTTCAAATGTTATCTTGAGCCGACTATGATGTAATAAAATGCAAAATAAAATAATTCTAAGTTTGGTTGGCCTTATTGGCTAAAATTCTGGAACCTTCCAGGCGGTGGAAAATTGCCTATATAAGGAAGGCTGTATTATTGTCTTAGGCAGTTCAGAATAGTTCTGGGTAGTAGATCTGGGTAATAGTTCAAGGCTTTTTCCTACAGAATATTGTAAGGGAATTCCCATGTGGCTTTGCATATTGTAATTCTGAAAGTTTGTAATTCCACATTTGTGGAGATAATAAGAAGCCAATTTTTCTGTTCTTGCATATTATTGTTGTTGTTTCTCTTTTTCTGTTTTGTGTTTGTGGTATTAAGGGGAGCACCCTTCATCAGGTAAACACCTTAAACTCACTACCCATTTTATTTTCATGGAGACTCTCAGCATATGAAGAAAGATCAAAACCATATGAAGATTTACAGTCATCATCACCATATTCAAACCGATTTGTACAATGCAAAAATTGAGATGCATTTTCATCTTCAGATTCAGAGAAAGAAATCATACCTTCACTTCCAAATGAACTTTCACTTTCATTATTACTTTCTTCTTCCCATGTCGCATTTGACTCATATGAAGGCACCTCAGCATCACTATCTTCATCATTCTCTCTGCTAGTGCTGCATATATCATTCTCATCTGAGATAGGGGGTAAAAAATATTGTCCCACAACATCTTCTGTAAAGTATTCAGAGTAGGGACTACCATCAACAACATATTCCTTTTCTATTTCTTGATGATCACAAGTTCCATCATCAACACCAGCATCACAAGATTCATCATCCCTAAATGAACCCATCCATTTCTTAACTTTTTCTAGTGCTACATTTCTAATAGAGGCAGTCCAACCAACTGATTCAGGCATACTAAGCACTAAAAACATTTTAGTATACTGGAAATCTTGAAGCTCAATACTCATAAGAAGTTCATCACATTCTATAAAAAACTTCTTATAGTATGAGTGGGATGACCCTTCATTCCATTCCCCTATTGCACATCTTAAAATCCTTGTACAAGTCTGTTGGATTCTTTGACTTATTAGATAAATGTCTCTTTCTCTATCAACATTTCTAAGGTCTGACTTATAACACCTAGACCTAGAAACATCATCCTGATATATCAAACCTGGAAACTCCATTTAATGTATTGACAACATAATACAACTTGTTCTCATGACAATACATTTGTTCAAACCCATGCAACCAATGACTTTATTAAACCTCAACATATTTCTGATACTCATTACAAAACTAAAAATTTTAACCAAAAATATGATCAAACCTTCAAGACTGACTTCCCTTTTCAACAGTGACTTGTTCACCTAATTAGGGACTATTCTTTCTTAATGAAATAAGATTACCTGGAGATGTTGTGAATGCTACAAAATATTGATCTAAAATCTCCTCCAAACCACCTTTAAAACTTTAGTAGAGCCACCACCTCTTTGCAGAGGACAAATTTAAAATAGCTGAGGACCTCTTCAACTCTGAACCTTCTTCAAAACCAACAATCACAAGACAACCTCATAGGATAACTACTTGTCAGGACTGCAAATATATCACACTTGTTATAAAACACTGACCAAACAGAGACTCAGAGTCACCACTCAACACTTAGTGAGAAAATATTACAACTTTATTTTGTTCATTTGACTTTGTAACTTCAACCAAGACCCTGGGATGATCCAACCAAGCAAGGAACTTTGTTGTCTTTTACCTCTTCCCCATTAGAGTCACCATTTTGTTGGTTGTGGATTCTTCCCTTTGATCTTCAACTTGTAGATTTACACTTTGATGGATAATTTAAATAAAACTCTAACTCTATCACCACTCCAAAGTCCACAAGGAAGAGGGCCAACTGATAAGGATCAAAAGATCCTTCTACACTTTGAGCTTCAGTGCTCAGGCGGGTGTACCCTTGACTCACTTCTCTAAAGGAGTCTAAAATAATATTCCACTATATCTCATATAAGATTGATAAAGATTTATCAAATAATGTTTGTGTTTGTAGTTGTTAACCATGCATACCTCAAGAGGAAGGACCAGTGCCTTATCCCAGGGCTCAAAGTCACCTAACTGTATACCTCAACTAAATACCTCAAATCAAACACAATGGAAACCAGGGTAAGTGCTTTGCCTATTACCCCTTTCCCTCAAGCACAAGGACATCAAATTCTATACTTGGCTACAAACTCACTAAATTCACCTAGAAGGCTTTAATCCTAACTTTGTTAGGAACTCAAAGATAAATTCAAAATGCTCTTTGTTTACCATATGTTAGCACACTTTGTGAAACTAACATATATGAGCTCAGAGACAAGCAAGAAGACACACACAAGATACAAGATTGGGATTCAAAATGTTCTCATTAACACAATCAGGATCAACATATAATCAAAATGATACCAAGATCAGAAAAGTCACCAAATCAGACTTCTATCAGTATATTACAGTCAAAAACCAAGGACCAAAAGCAACAATGTTTTGGAACCCTTGCAAAATCCAAAATTCTCTAGCTTATACCCCCTAGTCATCTTGAAAATCTGCAACAAGCTACAGATGACTAGGGTTAGGGTTTCAACCACCTGACCTGCTAGAAACAGTCTAAAAAGTTATTATAGAGGTGGGAAACACAGGCAATCAGGAAAGAGGAAATCTTGAACTGATCCACAATCATGAAAATCTTCTCTACAAGTACAGGGGATCACAAAATTGGGCTCAAAAGGACACCCTGCAACAAGCCTTGAGCACACAACCACCATGGTACAAGCTCTACAAATGACCCAACCACACCCTGGACCACACCGCAAATAGCAAACCAGTCATTTCTCACTGAACAGGGTCATTTCTGCAATGAATTCCATAAATTTGGTACTTTCTATCACTGGAAACCCTCAGAAAAATTTGAATTTGAATCACAATAGCTAAATCCTTGGCAACTGTAGAGAATAATGACCCATGTTCAAACCTTATCATCCTACTATCTCAGACCAATTGGAAACTGCCACAATAGCACTTGCCAACGGGACCACCAAACAACCACAAATGGGCCCCAGCACACGTGGCACCCTGTCGCATGATCGCATAGCCCAGAAATGGGTTATGCAAACATGCGACAACCCATGAACACTAACTACCACCGCAACTACCACCACATGGAGTTGATAGAAAATGTCAGTTGCATGATCGCATAGCCTTGCAAAAGGCTATGCGAACATGTGACTAACCGGTAGCAAACCGTCGCCGCTACCTGCCATTAAGTTGCGGTCCCACCAAGCAAAACCACCTCAGTACCATAGACACATGTCACCTGGTCGCATGATCGCATAACCAAAAATTGGGCTATGCAATCATGCCACAGCCAACCCAAAGCTACCACATCATTTCCTCAGTACCACAGAACAACAACCACCAACTGTGGAGAGTTGGGACCCACGCGGACAGATGGCAAGCGGTCGCATGATTGCATGTCAGAAAAGTTTGACATGCGGCCATGTGATAGCCAATAAGAACTTTTCATCTGTCACCCCTCTAACACTAGGCCTAGGAAGATAAAGCTAAGAACCTTAAGAAAAATATTAAAATCATAGGGTGCGATTGCAGACTTAGGAAAAATAAAGGGACCCGCCGGAGAGAAAGACTAACTATGAACCAGGGTGACGTGGAAACTTAAAAGGCACATGCAGAAGAGGTGTTTAAGTGACCCATGAAAAAGGTAACACATGAAAAGAATAAAGCTAGGGCACATTTGAATTTTGAAGCCTAACGGCTAGATTCTGAATGTTTTGCCTAAGGTTTAACCAGGGAGCAGAAAAAACATTGCAGAGAGCAGGGGAAGAGACCAGGAGCCATGAAATTTTTTGCACATGCTAACAAACATAAAATCCTATGATTACTAAGATGAAGGCTAGGAGGATCCATTTCTAAATCCTACCTAGAAAATAGAGCCATGGAAGAGGGAAATTCAGGAGAATCCTCAGGATTCTAACCCTAATTTCACCTAGAATGAAGAAATCAAGTGCAGGGAAGAAGTGGAAAGTGGGGAGAAAATCCAAATACATGCAAAGACTCAATCAAGGTGCTTAACATGACCCCAAACCACTTACTCAAAGGGATAAATGCTTTTATCATGAAAGTGCTTCCATTTTAAGATGATACAGTTATGTGTATTATATATTTCATATTACTTGAGTTGCCATCAATGCCAAAGGGAGAGATTGATGAACTACAACTGATTTAGAACCTGATTAAAGAAATTGTGATTTAAGATCACTGAGCTAATTGATTATATATGTAATTTGATTAAATCAATATTATGTTGTCATTGATGTCAACTAGTTTGACAACACTTATCTTGTACGTTACTATACCGAAACATCTGTAGAAAAGGAGTGAAAGAGATGAAGAATATAAATATCTACATGAGGAAGATGGATATGACAGATGAGGATAAAGAATCCACTGAGTAACTTTCTAATGAGTCTATGCCCTTATGTTATTGACTTGATTATGTTGCATTCATCTATGATGAGGAAAAGAGTCTAAAGACACAAATAAGTGTTGTCGGTTAATGAAGTATTTTAGTACACACCGATGGAGTGTAGTGTATACCGAGCATAGTGTAAACTGAGCTTGTGTTCACCAACGCATTTCTTTGTTAACCAAGAAGAATAGAATGAATTAAATGATTAGTTTAGCTGATAAGAATTGATGAGCTGGAAAGTGTATGATTTTGAGGTAACAGATAAAGTTTGTTATGATGATCAATGACTAACAAAATTTAGGAAAGATCTAAAGGATGAGATTCAAACATGTTATTGACACAAGTGCTGAGGTATGTTTAAGAGGCAAAATCAACTTAGATGATTAAGCAAAAAAATCTAATCGAGCAGAAGAAAATGGTTTACATGTCTATATAAGAGACTGGAGATTTCATAAGTGAATGTGATGCTGGAAGAAAAGGAAACCGCAGAATCATCTCGTGAACAAGTTTTCATGCATTCTGATCATACTGGTTAAGGAGAACCCTATTGCAGAGCATTATCAAGCGACAAAGAATAATTATTGACAAACAATAAGTTGATATATTGTTGAATCAGAAATGTTACATTGATCAGAAAGATTTGTATGAGATGAATATTGATCTGTATATCTATAATTGAAGTTGTAACAGATCAGATCACCTAGTGTTACATATTTAACCATTATACATAGTCAAATCTCTTAACCGAGTGGACTAAGAAAGTCTTACTATGTATCATTCATAGAATGAACATTGTTATCCTATCAACCCTAGAGTGACTATTGGTTGGACAATAACGATTGGTCTTAAATCCTCTAACAAGGTCACACCTAATAGTGTGTTTGTAACCTTTAATAGGGTTGGGTCTTCACCAACCTCACTTCAAAAGAGTGAATATTTTAGGTTGTCATTCCCAGGTGGTTTTTCTCTTCATAGGGTTTCCACATTAAATCTCTTGTGTTATGTGTTGATTGTGATGTTTTTTTGATGTCATATTTGCATGTTGCATATTTGATTTGATCGGTAACTACTATATGTTTTAGATTGATAATCGATAAATGCATAGACAGTAAAAGTATTTTAAGTTACTGAGTAGAAGAAGTTGAAGTTTTTTTTTTGGATTATACATTTTGTATTGGGATAGTGATTAACTAACTCACCCCCCTCTCAGTTATTCTAACAAGAACATTTATACTCAAAATTTCATCAATTATAGTCAATTGAAACTGAAAAAGAATCATACGAGCACAACATTGAAGGTAAGGTTATTAACTAGAGATTAGAGAAACTAAGTACACAACTCACAAGAAAGATAACACATTATTTTTCCAAGTGGGAAAACCTCAAAATCCAATAGATTTCTTCATAGGGAGAAAAACCACTCCTAAAAGTACCTCTTTATTGATTCAATCTGAGCTCCAAATCTACAACATTTAGCAACTAAAACTGCAAGGGATCCAACCCTTATTTCTAAAAAATATTCTCAATGGACTCAAAGTAATATATATCTTTTACATATTACTCTGAATCTTTATTACATTTCCAAATTAATATTCAAAGAAAACACAAACTAAGGTCTCAAATCCTTTTTGATGATTCTTTATCACAAAATTCACACCTTTTATCTAAGTATATTTGCATGTATATATACCTCCACAAAAGGCATTCATACATAGAGATATAACCAAACAAAAAATTGTTAACCACATGACTGATTGACCATAGATCAAAAAAATACTGAATAAGATACAACTTGAGAAGGGTTTTCTTTCAGCAGAGCATGCAAATCAAACTGATATAGCTGATAATACACAAAAATAAACCCGGATTAGAAATTAGGTAGTTGAACTGAAAAATAACCTTCCATAGTAACTCTTGATCCAATTGAACAACTTATTGAAAGAAGATAAACTCATGAAGATTTTTGCTAAAAAAATACTGAAAAGAATTGCCTTTGAATCCATGTTTACCCAAGATAAAATATATCAAATGAACTTTGAAACAACTCAACTGAAAATTGTTTACCCACAAATTAACTGTCTTTCACCATGATAAAAATTTCAAAGGGAAAAATGATAACCGTTTGAAGTAACTAAAAAAATACAATAAAAAACCCTAGAAATACACTTCCTTTCATTCCTTTAATCTTTCACTCAAACTTTAACAAAATACCATACTCGTGAATAGATGAAGCAATATTTACCCATGCAAATAGAAGTAGTAAACTAGAGAGGAACCACTTTAAACTTGACAAGAGGGAAACCATTTTGAAGAGCATAGTCAGTATGCCAACATACTGAAAACCCATAATGAAATCTTCTTCTTGAATTTCCATATCCTCAGACGAAATGGCTCACGATGGTGCTCAGAGTTTAGGGTTCAAACTGAGCAGTAAAGAGAAAGGATATGCAATACAAAAGAATCATTTTGACATCCATCCACATCATAGCCTTTTTTTTACATTCAATATTCTTTCCCAAAATTCTTTATATGTCATGTGACCTTAGAGTCAAGTCAAGTATTATATTGTATTATAACCATGGGTTCAATTTTTTAAGTTTGCACATAAAATAACATGGCAAAAAAATGACCGCACAATAGGCCACTAAAGTGCCTTGTCATCAAGGAGAAATGGAAGTCAACAATGTACTCAGTTACTTCAATTCAAAAACTAAATCTCTTTCTGAATAATTTGATGACAGTTTCCTGATAAATTGATGACAATATATGATTTTAGTATGATATTCATTTATGCAACCAATGAATAATGATATGCCTCTAGGAAAGAGAAGAAAAAAAAAATCATTTCACATCTACATGTAATTGCTATATTTTTCATCTCAAATTTTATAACTGAACACATACTTTGGTAATATTTTATTTTCCCCCATAAATCATAATAATTGCATGTTTAGATTTTGTCATAAATCTACGATCCATAAATTATTATAACATTCTATGATGTCCAACTAGCTAGAAATTAATTGTCTCTTAACTGATGTGTCGAAGATCTAGAAATCAAATTATATTCTTACTCTTGGTGATTGCGTAAATTGAATAAATTCGTGATGGTACGATTATTGATTTATTTATTTTTACCTTATTATTCAGGTTGGATAACACTATGTCAAGAAATGTCATGTAGCTTTTAGACATGAGGTGTCATATTTTTTTAATAAAAGAAGTGTTCCAATTGAATTTTGTGAGTTCTTGGAAATACTTTTATCTCTTCCACTCATAGATATACGGTCAACACAAACATATCACCAATGTTCATGGTAGTTTTGTTGGATGTAAAGGAGGCCATGAGACATTAAAGTAATAAAAGAGTTGGTTATCAATCTATGCTAGTATGGCTGCATAAAGAGGCTTATGTGGTTGTGATGTTTAGGATGGGTTTCATTTGGAGAGTGATAAATGGACCCTCATTTATTCATACTTATTAGGCTACTAGATTATTTTAAAAATGAAGATGGTGGGTGAGAATAAGGTTTCTTGGACACATAAGGAAAAGTGGGGCACTATTTTTGTAAGTGAACTATAAGTATCTCAACCCCTTGGAATTTCAATTAGTCTTTTCCTATGGTCTCTAAAAGTTCATACTTTATGGCGGGAATGTTTTTGTTAAGGAACCTTTACCTGTTAGAAACAATGAATACTGAGAGGGGGGGGGGGTGGGGGTGAATCAGTATTCTGAAAACTTTATCTTTTTCCCAATTATGGATATAACAGATTATCTGTATACATGCATAACATAAGAAGCTAAACAACATGCATAACAAAAATAACTCATAACACATTATTTGTTCTTGAGGAAACCCTGGCCAAGGGAAAACCTCGGTGGGGATGGTACCCACAAAGATCCACTAATCAAAAGTATCATGTTAAGGATGTTGACCCTATTAGGATTATATTACAAGCATATAGTGTATTAGTCCTGATTAAGGCACTATAGGCCTTGTTAGAAGCCTAAACCCTATTAGGAGTTGTAGTACAAAATGTGATTACCAGATGAGCCCACTGACCAAACAAGTAGTGTACAATATACACTGATTACAAAAATAGATTAAGGTACATAACCTTATACTACTTGTATCAATATCTCTTCAATACTCTTTTACTATCGCTATTACATATGCTTCATATACTTCGCATCATATCACTACTTCATTACATTTCATTACTACAACATGATACTGCACTTCTTCTATACAATTAAAATTACATTTATACCAATAGCTTTATCCAAGAGTTAACATCTAAGATGTCATCCCTTTATATTGTTAAGTCATTATTTTGATATACAAAATAATCCCTTAACCCTTTACTAGTTCTATCTTCATATTTTGTCCTGTCGGCTTCACACTGTCTTTGGTAAAACTATCATAACTTCTTCCGTACATGTCGTAATGACTTGTGCTCTAAGATGGGTGATCAATAGAAATCATAGAGTCTATGTTCAAGTGTGCAACAATTGAACTTACTCTAGTCAACGTCGCAAACAAAAAATGTGTCCAGGTTCACTGGTAAAACACTATCTCACACTTAGACAAATTTGCAATGCACTCTGTCATACTTTCTCTCTGACCCATGCAATCTTCATGTGGATCATATGTTTCCATAATGACAAAATCTATGTAATCAACTCAGCTAAATTTCCAACAATCTCCCCCTTTGTCATTGGTGGCAACATATGAGAAAATTGGCTAAGTGTACAACTCAAAATCTCAAAGTTGTTCAAAATTGTGGCCATAGTATAAAATATATACTATCCTTATAACTCCTCAAAAAATTATTGTCTCTAATATAGTACTTCCCCTAAGAGTAACAATCCTTATAATATACTATCAATTTTCTTCTATATATCTCTCCCCCTTTGACAACAATGACAAAATAAGGTAGGGAGGATTACAAAATTGTATCACAAAAAGTTATACCTTAATTCATTTATTGCAAAGTTGGTAGGCTTACAACACAATCTACAAAATCTATCTTCATGGATTCTATCTCCTTCTCCCATGATTTCTTAATGGAATATGCCACATTAAGTAGTGCGCTCAGTCCATAAGAAGATATTTCACATGCTTGGAGGTTTATAAAAGATGTCTTAGCTAAAAGATATTCTTCCAACTGCTCTTCAACAATAATCAACGTCATAGAAGCATGCTCTCTCAAAAGAGTGTATCTTCTCAATTTCTTATCTTTCTCATCTTGCACAACTCTGATTTCATCATAAAGTTTCCTAACTTTCTTCTCAACATCACATACCTTCACATTGGGGCTAGACAGAAGGTTTGTTTCATTTTAAAAAATTTCTTCCTTTAACTTTATCTTTTGATCTTCTTTAGTTGTCAAGGTCTCTGATTTTGTACACTGTATGTACAAAGGTTTTCCTATTTCCAAATGCTTCCTCAAATCCTTGATATAGATATCAAGAGTGTTGATATCATTTCTGATATTCTGACTGACGTTCAAAAGCATTCTACCCTCATAGGCTGCTTGTGCTTTCACTTTTGCAATATTAGCTAGGTTTATGAATTCAGTATCAAAGGTGCTCATTACCTTCTTTTCTTTCTCCATAGGGTCTTCTTTTGAAATTTGTGTAGTTACAGTACTTTGTAACTTCTTAGTTAGTTCCTTTAGACACCCTTCAAGACTCTTTACTTTCTTATTCTTACCAATGATTTTGTTCAAGGATGTAATTAGTTCCAACTGATCATCATCATCTACTTCTTTTCCCAAATGCTCAATCATAGATCCAATTTGAGTCTTCTTTCCAGTCTTGGGAGTAAGACTGATATCTTCTTTGGTGGGAATGGGAACTTATTCCTCTATTGTTGGTGGTTCTACAACTATGGTCTCTGTCATCTCTTCTTCTTTTGTAGCTTCCTATTCTTCAAAGGCTGAATTGTCAACAATGTTCTCCAAATTCTTCAATACATTTTCATCAGTATCCAAGGTTATTTTTGTACCTTCTACATTCATTGTTTCATCTTTAATATTAATAGCTAGAGAAGAGGGAATGTCCTCTTGTACTTTATCACCTACTTTCTCTACTGTAATTGATGATTCTCTAACATATTCTGCCATAACCTTGATAATAGCTTGTTCTATCTTAGAATTTACTTCTTAATACCTGCCTCCCATAATCTGAATTGTTCTCCTTTTGGTTCTCAGATGGGTTCTTGGGGCTTTCATGATCTAATTGAAATGAGTTTCTTCTCTTATATCACAAAGCTTCCTCACAAGATTTTCTCTGATAGTTGTCTCTTCCTCTGATGCTCTCTTCTTCCTATTTAGAATTTTGTTATATAGATCATCAGGCATCTATCCTTAAATAGTATCAAACTTCTTGCTAGTCAAAATCATATGCTTCACAACTGCATTCTCCAGATTAAGTCTGTCAGTATAATCATAAAGATCATAATATTTGTTCATTCTTGCAAAGTCACCATTCTCAATGATCTACTCATTAAGCTTTTTATCTTTTGGTTTCCAAGCTTTCTTCTTAGTAGTGGCATCATCTTTTACTTCTACAATCTTCCTTGGAACTGGTTGCACTAGAGTTTTATGTCTCTTTCCTGGTCCAGTAGCACTTTCCTTAACTCTTTTGGTAGGTGTGGAGGAAGTGGATCTAGTAGACATCTTTGCTTCTATGTCCTTCTCAGGTACTTCCACTTTCACCTTTACTTGTGGTTCTTCCTATTGTATTGCAATTGATGATAAAGGAGGGATAGAAAAAACTTCCTTTTGTCCACTTTCTCTGATTGCTGCTGCTGTCTTCTTTGCTACCAAAAACTCTCTCTCTCTCTCTCTCTCTCTCTCTCTCTCTCTCTCTCTCTCTCTCTCTCTCTCTCTCTCTCTCTCTCTCTCTCTCTCTCTCTCTCTCTCTCTCTCTCTCATTCTTGTATCTTTTAGGATTTTCTTAATAGTGCTCTCAACTCTCTTCTTAGACTGATTCTCTTCAATTAGAATCTTTTTGGAGTTGAAGTTCTCCTCAAAGGTTCCAAACCTATTACACTAAGTGTCCAACTTACACTTAAGTAATATGCTAACATACTCTTCAGTTTCTACCTTAGATATCTCATAGCCAAGAGGATCTATGAACTCTATTCTAGGCTCTACTACTTCAATATAGGTAAAGTCAGTATCCACCATAAAACATATATCATCTTTATATTTTTCAACAAGAGACTTAGGGATCCTTGATCTGCTAGACACAATATTCTGAAATGTCTTAATAACAAGTACTGCACTCTCATTAACACTGTCAATAACATGTCTTCTGTATACTAAGCTAATCCTTTCCATTGTATTTTGTCCATCATTCTAGTCATTTCCTATGGTGTAAGGAAATCTCCTTAAAAGATGAAAGAACATATATGTGATTAGGGATGAGAACCTAAACTATGTATACTTAGTTTTCTTGATCTTCTCCAAGTTCTCAAACAATTGATTTCTAAGAATTTCACACATATCAACTAGTACCCTATCAACACACATTATATAGGCTACATGTACCATTCCAGCTGCCATGTCATGCTCTCTTGAATTTGCACCAAACTTAGTAGTTAGGATCTTGCATAAGTATCTCACATCATCTTGTTTGATCTTACTAATCATAATTCCTCTACCATTGTAGGATGAGTTTGTGTTGTCAATGACTATTTTCCTCTTGTTTTTCTCATTAAAAGGAATAGCTCTAGTTTTAGATAATCCAGTGACTTCATGAATCAAGTCAGCTGTAATATCTATCAGTCTATCTTCTAGCCAAAACTTTCCATTATGAATTCTACTCAAGATAATCTTAGTGCATTCTTCATTATCAAATTCATACTGTAATCTATACTTAAAAATTTCATTATGTTCCAAATATTCAAAACCTTGTTTTAGTGTCATATCCTGATTGTAAATCTTTTGATATTCATCTATGAAATCATTATCATTTTAAGTGTAAAACTTCATCTGGTACGAATGATAATGCAAACCTAGGGTCTTCTTCCAAGGGTTCTACTAGTTCCCTTTTCAATTTAGGTCTATTCTTATCTCTAACATTGTGTATTAAGGAAACATCCATGATTTCTTCAAATTCCTTTACTTATTCAAAGATTTGTCAAGTAAAATACCTTAATTTCATGATTTTAGGGCTTATGTAGATTCGACACAAAATTCTTCTCCAAATCCTTGCAAAATGCTTTCACTCGCTGCTCTTTGATCTCCTTAACACTTTAATTCACTTTGACGACCAAACAATACTGATCATAACCTTTTATTAATTCAATCTCACTTAGATCTGACATCGTATTCAATTCTTTTGCCTCTTCTTTCCAAAAAGTTGTCTCTACTAACTTGTAAAACTTAAAAATTCTTGTGATCTCACAAAACATAATATTTTTCTTTGCACTATTAACCATAGCATTATAACATCATAAACTACCTTGCACTAACTACGCAAGACTCAGTTCATCATATATCTATTTCTAGACTAAATCTAAGTTCCTACTCTACTGTAATTTACATAAATTAAGTACTTTGAGATAGGTCAGGTAAAGATTAATTCTTACCTTTCAATACTTCACCTTCCTGGTTACCTTCAATGTTGAATATGTCTCCTTGATCTGTGCTTTTGATAAACTTCACTTCATCTAAATTACTACAGTATCCTTTCTGACTGTTACTTGCATCTTCATTTATTCTTGCATGATTTCTGGGATTAGGATTAGGATGAAAAACTCTATTGTTCATTTTGCAAAACCTTGTTGTATGTCCAATCTTGTTGCATATCTGACAAAAAATTATGTTGTTTCCATATCTTGGTCTAGGTTGATTGATTTGTGATCTATAGTTTCTAGAAATGTGTCCAACCTTGTTGCATCTATAACATACTACTCCATTTTTTCTATTCATATCTTTAGTAGGTTTCTTATTTGCATTGTTAGTATTCCTAAACATTCTACTACCATCATTATTCTCAATAAATTTAGGTTTCCTACATTCAATAGCTCTATGTCCAAAATCATGACAATTGTAACAATAACCATTAAGAGATTTAAATTGTTTACCTATGCAATCTCTCTACATATGACCAATAGTATTACAAGCAAAACATCTACCTTTGAATTCTCTTTTCATACCTTTGGGTGATTCCTCTTGCTTCGGTGATTCTTCTTTTCTAGGTGTATCTTCATATTTTTTGATCTCATCAGGCTTCTTCTCATCCATGCTTTCAGATATCTTTAGATCTAGTTTCTTGCCTTCATCATTTGCTTTAAAAGTGTTGAATCCAAGACCAGTCTTATCATAGAATGGTTTTTGATAAGATATTTTTTCATCAATCTTCTCATTAGTTTAATATAGCCTTTCAAGTTGTTGTTTGGATTGAGTCAGTTCACCTTTCACAATCTTATTGTATTTCTCAAGTTCATCATACTACAAATTGACTTTCTCAAGTTTGGATGTTACTTTACAAACTTTAGATTTTAGTCCTTCATTTTTGATCTTTAGACTTTCATTCTTAGATTTTAGATTTTCTTCATTCTTGCCATTTCCATCTTTCAAAAAAAGCTTCAGATTTTCTATCTTCAGTTCATGTTTAAGGATCTCATTTTCTTTTTCTAAATTGTCATCACAATCTTCAAGAAAAACTTTGGATTCCTTTTCAGATCTCAGATCTTCCAAATTTTTTTTTTTCAGTTTCTCAATGAGGTTCTTCGCACCATCATACTTTCTTTTCAAAGTATCTTTTTCAATAGTAAGCAATTCAATCTATTCAAGAGCTTCTTCAATATTCTTCTATAGTTGATCCATATCCATAGAGATCTTACTAAAGCTGCTAGGCTATCCTTGAATGATTCTTTTCCGAGTAACTAAGTTCTAATACCAATTGTTAGAAATAGGGAATACTGAGAGGAGGGGGGGTGAATTAGTATTCTACAAACTTTATCTTTTTCCCAATTATGGATATAATAGATTATCTTTATACATGCATAACATAAGAAGCTAAACAACATGCATAACAAAAAGAACTCATAACACATTGTTTGTTCTTGAGGAAGCCCTGGCCAAGGGAAAACCCTGGTGGGGATGGTACCCATAAAGATCCACTAATCAAAAGTATCTTGTTAAGGATGTTGACCCTATTAGGAGTCTATTACAATCATATAGTGTATCAATCATGATTAAGGGACTATAGGCCTTGTTAGAAGCCTCAACCCTATTAGGAGTTGTAGTACAAAATGTGATTACCAGATGAGCCCACTGGCCAAACAAGTAATGTAAAATATACACTGATTAAAAAATAGGTTAAGGTACATAACCTTATACTGCTTATATCAATATCTCTTTGCCACTCTTTTACTATTGCTATTACATATGCCTCATATACTTTGCATCATATCACTGCTTCATTACATTTCATTACTACAACATGATACTACACTTCTATACAATTACAATTAAATTTATACCAACAGCTTTATCCAAGAGTTAAAATCTAGGATGTTGTCCCTTTATATTTTTATGTCATTATTTTGATAAAAAAAATAATCCCTTAACCCTTTATTAGTTTTGTCTTCATATTCTATCCTGTCAGCTTCACACTGTCTTCGGTAAAACTATCATAACTTATTCCGTGCATTTTATACTGACTTGTGCTCTGAGATGGGTGATCAATAGACATCATAGAGTCTATGTTCAAGTGTGCAAGCACTGAACTTAATCTAGTCAATGTCGCAAACAAAAACTATGTCCAAGTTCACTGGTAAAACACTGTCTCACTCTTAGACAAATTTGCAATGCACTCTGTCATACTTGCTCTCTAACCTGTTTGATCTTCATGTGGATCATATGTTTCCATAATGACAACATCTATGTAATCAACTCATCCAAATTTCCAACATTTCCATGGCTTCAAATATACATGGTTGATCAATTTTTTTCTCTAATTCATGTTAATTAGATGTATATATAATATATAATGTTTGAGCTACTTGTAGATTTGGAGAAATTTCAATTTAATTTTAAAAATTCAATATTAATACTAGTAGTCGCAGCTTGGTGTACAATAGCTATGTTGGAAAGGTATGGATGGTCAATTATGAAAATTTTTGGTCTCTATTTTTTTGCATACATGTGTGTAGAACATGAGGTCAATTGATAGACCATTTAGAAAATGATGTTGTTAATGACAATGCCTAATGAAGAAATCATAGTTTTAAATCAACTATGGATACATTTATTCAAAATCAAGCATAACTAGAAGAAAACATTTGAATAAATTAGATATTTGAACTCCATTACAAATAGGCGCACATCATGTTTGCAATATTGAGAGAGGGAGATATATGGATAGACAAAGAGTACATGTCTAGAGATAGGGTGTGAGGAAGAGAGAGATAGTAATATAAGTGGACATGGAGAGGGAGAGGGGAATATATATATATATATATATATATATATATATATATATATATATATATATATATATATATATATATATATATATATATATATATATATATATATATATATATATATATATATATATATATATATATATATATAGAGAGAGAGAGAGAGAGAGAGAGAGAGAGAGAGAGAGAGAGAGAGAGAGAGATGTCTAGAGATGGGGAAGAGAGGAAGAGGGAGAGAAATAGAGAGAGATATAGAGGAAGGGGGAGAGATGAATATAGAGATAGAAAGATAGAGAGAGAATGAAAATAATATATACAAAGATATAGAACAAGATGGAGAGGGAGAGGGATATGCGTAGGAAAATTTTTAAATTGAGTCATCAAGAAGAGGTTGACATATGTTGACACCTATTATGGTGGCCATATATTTGGTAAATATTTGAACTGATGATAATATTTATAACTAAATATTGAAATATTTGTAGTTGACATGCATAATTTCATTTTGTTTTCTTGTGGCATATGAACTATCTTTTAGTGCCTTTATCTACTTAAAGTTCTCAAAACAAAATATTTTTCACCTTTGAGAGCCTTAAATTACACTATGTCATTATTTCCTTTATTTTTGTAATTTCTTCAATGCCTTAACTTCATATAAAACCATATGACCATGAAAATAATGTCCTTGTATATTGATACATTATGATTTGAAGTCATCCTAAATTTCATACAACCTTGTACATTTCTAATGACTTTTGTGTGTTGACAATCACATTCCAAAATAATAGATTTTTAGCTTTTTTACCCCAACAACCATTAACTTTAATTTAATCCAATTTATTATACTGTATCTATACATTATCCAAAAATATAATTATTAATTAGAATAAGTCATTTCCATGAATAAAATTATATTAAAATAATAATTAAATAAAGCAAGTCATTCCAAAGTCCAACTTCACCATTTGTATTGGTTTCTTTTGCTAAACAACTTATTCTATGAAAATAACTAGTTTTGTCATATATCTTATGCAATTCATAAAGCCCGGTTGAACGAAACTTAATCTCAAGAGAGATTAAAGCTTCTTCACAACCATTTTGAAGGAAATTCAAGAAATGATCTACAAGACCATTATGTAGCTATTTAGGCATATTATGGTGATGAAGCAACAAATGAACTATGTCAAATAAATAATCTCTAACTGTGGAAATGAATGAGACAATTCAAAAATATTGTGCACTATTCAAAAACCAATCAATTGCTATTACTTCTGATTAGTTTTCTAATTTGTATGTTTCTACTATAATAGAGGTTTGTTACATCTTTTATTTCCTTTTAATAATTTGTTGAATTGAAAACATTATCTTTTACATTGCACTAGAGACTAAGGAATAGGAAAAAGGAAAGAAATCACCATACCTCTAGCCAAAGATATACCATCAAAAGTATTTGATCAACCATGATTGCTACTATAATTCTAGTAATGTGATAATATCTTATTCTACTTGGATCACTGCTACATATGTTAATATAGTAAACATATTGTAGAATATATTTGCATATAGAAGGCAATTATATTTTGAAATAAAATATATGGATACAATACTTTGCAATGTTACTTAGATATTAATAGATGTAAACCTAACATTATGTTCAAATAAATTTCTAAATAAACAACATAATCATGAATTGAAACAAACAAACTAGTCATAATATACATGCATCAAAGATATGAAATGAATTATTTTGTCTAACCAATAAGACTCTATATTGTAGTGCACCTTATTTGCATCTACATGTATTATACAAAATATATTATAAGAGACAAGTCACATGATATGTTTCTTGAATGTAATGAAATAAATAAAACAAAGAAGAAATTTTGTTAATATTTTCAAATGATTTTTTCTTGCAAGAAATTTGAGTAGCGCAACAACTTCCTACACTAATTTTGAGGAGAGAGTAGTGTAAAATTTTTATATTATCTTTTCAATAGTTATCGAAACTTAACAATAATAAAAATAAAGATAAATGGGTGGTCCCACAATACTATGTCCCACTTTTTGGCCAACTTTAACATAGAGATCAACATTCTGAGAAAAAACTTCACTTTCAAACACTTTTTGCCACAAAACTATTAGGAATTTGAAGATGATGTAAACTAGAGTCTTTTAGAATTTTCTTTCTAGTTTCTAAATATATTTTTAAAAATTCATTAAAATTCATTTAAATTCATTTTTCCTTCTCCTTCAAAAAGTGTTTTGTGTGAAAAAATGTGTTTTTAAGGAGTTACTGTCACTTGGATCAACATAAACTTTTTTTAAAATATGATAATGATGTAATTCTTTTGATATTATATTTGTAACTTCAATATCTAGAGGATGCAATTAGTTTCATTCATTTTGGGTCAATGTTTTATAGTTTATTAAGTTCTAAAGTGACAGTAACTATAACTTAGATATAAGGTCACTTCGATCGCTCTAACTTGATCTGTGTATGTTGAAATTCATTTTTTCTTTTTTTTATAGAAAGGTAACACAAATAATCTTTTCCTAAATATTTTTCATAATTTTTTTTTTTGTAATTTACTATTTTTCCCAAAGTCTTGAAGAGATGGGTTGTTGAATGACCAAACAACCAATGTTTAGTTAAAGTAATATTTAAAAGTGATAATGAACTAAATATGCATTAAAATTATATTCATTAGAAAGCTTGTTGCGAATAGCATAAAACTAAATAGATAGGTTTTTCAAATGAATTCATTTGATATACTAAAACATTAAGTCGAAGTGATTTTTTGTCAACATTTTAATAGGTGCGAAGGAGACTCCATTATAGGTATGAATGAGGAGTATAGATGTTCTATCAATATTTTTTTAATCTAAGAGGCTTTGAGCTAACCATTTGTAATTAATTCCTTAAAATGGAACCTCTCAAAGCTTAAATCATCATATTTTATTAAAAATATGTTATTTTAGCAAAAATCAACATCTCTAAAAAAGTGGTACACACTATTGTGAGACCACCCAAATATCATGCATACCACACCACAAAGATTTACTTAGGAAAACCTGGCCTTTCGGGAGAAAAACCCCACACTCCAAAAGATACCCAATATATTATTAACAATAAAAAATAATTTATAATATACTTGCAACGAAAGCTTCTTTCAAGAGTATCACTAAGTAGATATCCAAAGGTATCTAGAAATCTATATTAATATTACACAAAACCTCCATCTCATGCACATGTACTATATAGGAGACACAATACAAGAAACCATCAAATAATTTTACAAAACCAAGTGCCAAACCACCCAATGAGGATGTGCCCATATTATCTCCACTATAAGATGATTGATGGTGTGTCAATACACACACCAATACATGGAACTCCCTTTTACCTCTTATTGATGTGAACACAATATTTTTAGTTTTTTTCATTTTAGGAAACCCAACTTTCAAAGACCATAAATTTTGAACCATGTACCTATTTTATTATTACTAACACTTTCAAGAAACCTCTTGAAGTGTTCTATAGTTCGGATGAGATATTTCTATTCGAGAAAAGTTTTGACCCCTTCTAGAGCCTCTAAGGCATTCAAAATTAAGTTCAAATTTTATACCATCAAAAAATAGCTTCCACCTATGAGTGAAAGGTTTAGATGCATTTTCCCAACAATATCCTAGTTTTCAAATGCCTTGGAGGATAAAAGTGAGTATCTACACCATAATTTAATTATTAGGATCTTTAAGGTTTGTAGACTCCAAACATTAATTAAAATTTTGTTTTCTCACAACCTTTGTTAATGAATCTAAATAATTCATCAAAGTCTTTACCTTAACTAGCTTCACCTTATCATCCTCAACCATATCAATTAAAAAATGATACGAAACAACAACGAGCTTGGTTCTGGCATGAAAATTTAGGTTCTTCTCTAGGTAGATTATACTCTAGCTATCACAATAGACTCTTACAACTCTTTATTTATTTCATTATCTAAACATAGTATTTTAAGAATAATATATTCTTTACAAGCATTATTAGATACCATATACTCTACTTTAGTAGTGCAAAAAGAAATGAAAATCCATTGCTTACTCATCCAACTAATTGCACCACAAAATAATGTAAACACATAAGCACTTGTGAATCTTCTATTATCAATACCACTTGTTGTATATGCATCCACATAATTGTGAATATCAAAATAATTTTCATCTCCTTCCATATTAACATGATAAAATAAATAATACTCTAAGGTAACCTTTAAATTTCTGAAGGCTCCATTGATTGCATCCCAATGAACTCTATCAGGATTATACATATATCTAGAAATAACTCCTACTTCTTGGGATATGTCTGGTCTAGTACAAACCATAAAATACATCAAACTTCCAACTTTATTTTGGTAAGGTACTCTTCTCATGTCTTGAATCTCTAATGGATATATAGGACAATTTGAAAAAGATAATTTTGTTCCAAGTATAAAAGGAACACATAATGGTTTACAATCTTGCATATTAAAACTCTATAAAAAATAGAGTTCACATACCTATTTTGGCCTAGTCATAGTTTTCTATTTACTATCTCTCTCTTTAATTTCAATCCCAAGAATGAGTTTAGCTACACCAAGGTCTTTTATTTCAAATTTAGCAGCAAGTTGATGCTTTAGTTCTACAATCATAACTTTTTCTTTACTAATGAATAACATATCATGAACATATAATACATTATTCAAGAAAAAACCACCATCACATTTATAATAAACACAATTATCTAATTTAGAATGCTCAAATCACAAAATCAATGCATATGTATCAAATTTTTGGTATCATATCTTAGGACTCTTCTTGAGGTCATACAAACATTTCTTCAATTTACAAACTAAATTAATTTTACCTTTCAGCATGTAGTTCTCTAGTTGTGTCATAGAAATATCCTCCCCTATATCAATATGAAGGAAATAATTTTTTACATCCATTTTCCAAATCTCTAAACCATAAGAAACAAGAGTAAGTTGGTTCTTCATGGAGGGCTTATTCTGCTAGTTTTTTAGCATGTTAAGAAGAATGTTGCTCTTAGCCTGATTCCTCCTTAGATTCTAGGTGGTGGGTCTACTAAGAGCTTGGTTAAAAGAGGGATGATTAGGGTAAGGAGGGGTTATCCTCTAAAAGGTTGAAATTTGAGAAGAAAAGTGGCATGGAGACTACGTTAGAGGGGGAAGTGTTGGGGGATTCTTGGATTTAAAAGGGAAGGCTCATAAAAGACCCAAGGATGATAGTAAGGATTCCCCATCTAGTACTGATAGTGACATAGAAGTAGAGGTGGTTAAAAATATTCAGATCATTTTTTATATGGATGATCAGAAGGACCATGGGGGTGAGAAAGTCCCTATCATAGCTGACTATGATAGTTTTGTGGACCATGATGTTCCTATATCTTTGCACAATGAAGCCTCCACTGATGTGTTTTTAGATAAAAAGGATAAGGAAGTGAGTTGTGATGTGACTACTCTCGACAAGGATATCCCCTCCTCCTCTAGAACTATTTCTTTTTTGATGATTGTCAATATGCAGGAGATAAATGTTCAACTCCTCAAAGAATACCTAGAGGAAAAAATTAATTCCCCTTTTGGCATTCTGAAAATAGCCAAAGCTATGTCTATGTACTCCTTCCACCTAGTAAAATGGTTTTTTCATGAAATTAAGAGTCTGAGTCTTAACCTCAGATCCCTTTCTACCAAAGTGGATAATATTTAGGAGTGGATGGATTCTAGATTTGAATGGATGTACAAAGCCAGGGAGAATAGGGATGATAAGAAGATGGGCCTACTATAGGATAAAGTAGATAGAATGGATTCTACCCTTAGGGTATGTGCAGGATCATGGTATACCAAATTGTGGCCTTAAGTGGCAATGAAAAATTAGAAAATTAGGGTTAGTCAACTTGACGTAAAAGGTTGAACATCTTATGAACCTTATGTGAAAAAGTTGTAAGAGTAGAATCTATAGGAAATTGAATGTACTTTCTAAACTACTAGCCCTTGTTTGAAAATTGTTTTGTCTAATTATTCAAAATTTTAGATTTCAATGCACTACTATGAAAATTTTAGGGAAAAGATAAAGAGTACACATATGTTTGACCACCTTAATCACAATCAAATGATGATATATTTTCCCAAGATTATAGATATAAGTAGTAGACTCATGTCCGGATGTGACACATATTATTTTGTAATTTTTGGTCAAATAAATAATTAATTATGAATTTTTTGCTACAAATTTTTTAGAATAAAAAAACTCTCATGTCTGACCACCTTAACTAATTCAAAATTTTACCAAATTCAAAACTTTTTTTTCCTTATAGTAGCCGAAGCATAGAATGTGACACATGTTTTAGATTTCAAAAAGGTTAAATGATTTTAAAGTTATAGTTGTTTTTCAATCAGTATGTCAATTATGAATTTAAAGATAACTCAATTGAAAAATAAGTAATAATTACTTACTAAACTCAAAATTTGACAGCAATTATATTGATGGAATGCTGATAATGTCTTTAAGAAACCCTTTTCGTTTCATCAATTTCAGGTGAAAAAATAGTCGTCAGCTACATGGTCGAAGTCTTGGTATCAAGAACTATCTCCTGAAATGTGCCTAAAGGGTTGACCACCCACATTTGGTAATGCCCAAGCAAATACCAAGCCTAATCGAAGATTTGATAAAATTAGATATCCAATATTTTCGAATATCTGATGATATTGGATATCCAAAAAAGACCGCCCATTTTGAAACTTCAATTGCCCCACTTTTCCCAAATTCAAGTTTCATAATAAATGTATTTTTTAATAGTAATATTAATTGTGTTATATTAAGTTGTATTCTTTTTATATTAATATTAATTCAAGTTTCATATTAAATTATATTTTTGTTATGTTAATATTGATTTCATTTTAAATATTAATATTAAATAATAATAGCATAGTATTAATATTATAATATAAATTTTTATATTAGTATGTATTATATTATTTGATATACAAAAAGATTTCAAAAAAATACCTGCACAGTTGATTTGAGGACAGACAGTTTCAGCCCAAATCCTCTTGAAAGTATCCAACACGTGATTTTTCTCTAGACTCCTTGTAATTTTGGTGGTCGGACTATACTAAATAAGTAGAAGGCAATGGAATTCCCCTCAATTGAATACAATCAATTGATTTTTTAACTCTCGAAAAGAAATTACACACAGATGTAGAACCACCTTACAGTCATCATCTATTCTAGAAATTAACCCTGGCATAAAAATTGATGTAAGAACATTTAAGGTACATTGTCCAAAAAAAGGTATATGAAACCTTTAAATATACATTAAAAAGTGGAGGTCAAGGCTCTAAATCTATGTGTGCGTGTGTGTGTGAGAGAGAGAGAGAGAGTCAATTTAAAAATTTTCGTATGTTTTATTGGTTATGTAGAATGCATGTAGAGAGAGGTGTACCTCATATTTGGAGTTTTTTTTAGGCCAATCATGGAAAAGGGGAGCATGATAGAGCAGGTGCATGCCTAAAGAGAGCTCTAGTTAAAGATCAATTGAGCATTTCAGGTGAAGAACTCATTGATGCCCGTTCTATTTTTGATTGGTGTACTTCAACATTGTTACAGGGGGGGACTCTTGATTCAGCATTGCATAGATTATTTTGGTTGGTTGAGTTGGGCATAATAGGAGATAGGTTGGATCATCAAACTGTGAAAGATTCTTCAAAAAAGCATTCATTTTAAAGCTCAAATGCTAGTACATGGACCATTTGGACATGAGTTGACTTGTTATTGTCCAAGTTTTTTTCAGTGTGATTGGGATCAGTGTGAGTCAAGTGAGTGGGTTGATACATGGGTTCCAAATTATCTTATTCCTTTATCTCTCATAGTCTCTGTAATAAATTATGACATGGATTTTTCACTTGACTATGACCATCTTTCAGATCTTCTACAACCATGACATATTTTTGCATTGGTTGCACCAGAAGTGAATGATGAGAAATTGGATTACTGGTTAGCACATTCTATATGAGGAAAGTAGAAACTTGCACAACCAATGATAGATGATGATATGTTCACATATCCAACAAGATCACATGTTATTATGGGAACATGGTTGTGCACATCTATGATTATAAATAATGGTATTCCTACGTTTGAAGACTATGAGAAGCACAAAACCATTCTCATGTATTCACACCATGTTATAGCAGCCAATGTTAAGGTTTTGAAACATCAAGGAAAACCAAAGACAAAGGAACTTTGGACTATTAGTACTTTTGATCATGAAGCAATACTAGATACTCTCAAACATAGAGATGACCCTTTAGGCACACTTCAGTAGGTAAGTTCAACTCAAGTTCGATATAGTTATGTAATTTGCATATTTAGATTACAAAATAACACTTCTTATATTCTCTATTAACTTTTCTTCTGCCTTCTGAATGCAGGGATTGAAGGGAAAAGGAAACTTATTTTTTATATATAGTTGTGTAATTTGCATATTTAGATGCCAAATTTTGTATATAAAACCAACAATCGAATGTAATGTGCATAGTTAGATGCCAACTTTTGTATATAAAAATAACAATTGAATGTAATGTGCATATTTAGATGCCAAATGTTGTATATAAAAATAACAATCAAATGTAATGTGCATATTTAGATGCCAACTTTTGTATATTAAAAATTTGATGTAAATTTTGAAATATAAAAGAGCCCATGGGGTTGATTTGTAAATATTAAAAGCCCACATTTGTATCATCTTAATGTCATGTAAAGTGCAAAAAATGTGTTTGCTTCCTATGAATGTTGTATCCTTATATAATTTGTATCATCTTAATTTTGTATCCTTACATTTCTATTGTGTTAATTCCATTACATTTGTATCGTCAAATGATGTAATAGTTGGAGTCATTGAATCAAAATTGGTCAGATGTGTCCAAAGTAAAATAATGATTCCCTGAGGTGAAGGGATAGTGTTCAATGATTGCATCCTAGCACCAAATAGACTATTCCATAAGCTCTGATTGGGTGGGTAAATGCTAGGAATAACCTTATTTTGACCACTGAGTTAGTAGAATGTTTCAGACCATGGCGGACCAAAGTGTCCCCAAGGTGCACTAAGCATGATTGGGCAGAAAAATTTCAAGGCTCATAACTAGGACCCCATGAGAGGTATCAAAGATCTATGAGATGCTACAGGATGATTTTTTTGAGACCTACAATAACCTCTATCCATTTTGGGAGATTCAAATTTGTTTGAATTTGGCACGCCGGTCTCGCTCGATGCCAAAATTTGCAATGAGGGTCAGTTGAAAGTTGCACCAATGGATTACTTCCAAACCATTCATCCCAATAGTGAATGGTCTATGCCATTAGTTTTGGTTAAGTGGGTAAATGCTAGGGACAACCTCATTTCGACCACTTAGTCAATAGAATGTTCTAGACCACGTCAGACTAAAGTGTCCCAAAGGTGCACAAAGCATGATTGGTCAGTGAACTTTCAAGGCTCGTAACTCAGACTATGTGAGAGGTATTAGAGATCCATGAGATACTACAAGATGATGTTCTTGAGGCCTACAATAACCTCTGTCCATTCTGGGAGATTCAATTTTTTTTGAATTTAGCACAGTAGTCTCGCTCGATGCCAAAACTTGCAATGAGGGTCAATTAAAAGTTGCACCAATGGATTACTTCCAAACCATTTGTCCTAGCATTGAATGGACTATTCCATTAGCTCTAGTTGGGAAGGTAAATGCTAGGGACAACCCCATTTTGAAGACTAAGTTAGTAGAACATTCTGGACCACGCCGGACCAAAGTATCCACAAGGTGTACTAAGAATGATTGGGCAGTGAACTTGCAAGGCTCATAACTCAAACCCCATGAGAGGTATTAGAGATCTATGAGATGATATAGAAAAGAATTTTCAAGGCCTACAATAACCTCTCTCCATTCTGGGAGATTCAAATTTGTTTTAATTTTTTACACCCGTCTCGCTCGATGCCAAAACTTGTAGTGAGGGTTAGTTGAAATTTGCACCAATGGATTACTTCCAAACCATTCATCCCAACACCAAATGAACTATTCCATTAGCTCTAATTGGGGGGTTAAATTCTAGGGATAACCCCATATTAACCATTGAGTTAGTAGAATGTTTCAGACCACGCCAAACCAAAGTGTCCCCAAGGTGCACTAAGCATGATTGGGAAGTGAACTTTCAAGGCTCGTAACTAGGACCCCATGAGAGGTATCAAAAATTCATTAGATGCTAGAGGACATTGTTTCCAAGGCCTACAATAACCTCTCTCCATTCTGGGAGATTCAAATTTGTTTGAATTTGGCACGCCAGTCTTGCTTGATGCCAAAACTTGTAGTAAGGGTCAGTTGAAAGTTGTAGCAATTAATTACTTCCAAACTATTCATCTCAGCACCAAATGGATTGTAGCATTAGCTTTTATTGGTTGGGTAAACTCTAGAGACAACCCCTTTTTGACCACTGAGTCAGTAGAACATTCTAGACCATGCCGGACCAAAGTGTCCACAAGGTGCACTAAGTACAATTGGGTAGAGAACTTTCGAGGCTTGTAACTCAGACCCCATGAGAGGTATCAAAGATCTATGAGATGCTATAGGATGGTGTTTTCAAGACCCCCAATAACCTCTCTCCATTCTGGGAGATTCAAAAAATTTTGAATTTGGCATGCCAGTCTCGCTCTATGCCAAAACCTGCAGTGAGGGTCAGTTGAAAGTTGCACCAATGGATTACTTCCAAACTATTCGTCATGACACTAAATGGACTATTCCATTAGCTCCAATTGGGTGGGTAAATTCTAGGAACAACCCCATTTCAACCACCAAGTCAGTAGAATGTTCTGGACCATGCCAGACGAAAGTGTCCCCAAGGTGCACTAAGCATGATTGGTCAGCAAATTTTTGAGGCTCGTAACTCAAACACCGAGAGAGGTATCAGTGATCCATGAGATTCTACAAGACCATGTTTCTTAGGTGTTCCTAGTGTATTTTTAGGGGTACATGAAGAGTACTGATATTTTGTTCAAAAGGCCAATACCTGAATTTTAAATATGTTTTGATATGGCCAAAAGGTTGTTTAATTATTTCCAAAAGGGTGTTTGATTATGTAATTAGGCTAGTTTGAAGTCTTTTATCCATTGGGAGTAAAGGGTAAGTCTAGAAACTTTGAAACCACTTTAATAGATATCCTTATATATCTCAAATGATGAATTACACGTGTGAACAGACGTAGCACATAAAGCACACACATAAATTTTCTTAAGTCATGAAGCATACAAAATGAATTCACTTAAGCCATGCACATAGCCCATACACATGAATTTAGGTTTTGAATAATGTACTTTAATATACATGAATATACTTAAGGCATAAATCATACACATGAGTACATACACACAAGCATATTTACATACTAACAATGAATAAATGAACACACAATTAACAAATTGGATCAAATATCAAGTTTCATATATATCAAAATGAACAATAATTCTATACATATTTACATGTCAACATATCTAGATATAATGTCACATATGCCATCTCAAAATAAGAAGTTCAACTATAAATGTTTCTAGGACATCCTATTGTACTGGTGGATCCTGCATTCAAACACAAAAGTGAAACCCTAAGTTAGATTAAAATTTAGAATCATAGTCAACAATAATAAATAAAATTTAAGCTAAAATTGAACTCTCATATACCTCGCTTCTCTGTCTCCTCCTGCAGACAAGAGACCTAATTTATGTCCTTGGTAGTGTAGGAATAGTGTCACCAATATCAACTCCCACCTAGATATGTTTGTGAACATGAGATTGATCTATGAGTTATACTATTTAATGTTAAAAACTTGGTGGCAAATATATGTTTATAAAATAATTGAATTCACATCAAAACTTACCTATGTTGAACTTTCTTCAGGGATTGTTGGCTGATTCATCAGTGATACAAACCCTTGGCATTCTAGCTCCATCAAACTAGGAGTGACCTACAAAAGTCAAACAGATACTTCATATTGTCATAACTTGACCATATTATATATACTTGATAGTAAAATACACACAAATAACTTTAGAAATGTATGTACCATGGGGCTATCACTGCGAATGGATATGCCTATGACTCTATCATGATGATAGGGTCTCACAACATCATCATATGCCACTTTCTATCAAATAAACCATGTAAATTAAATGAGTACACACAACTGATAAGTATACATGTATGCATAAAAAAACTAAATTACTTAATTACCTTTCCTTTATCAATGACTAACACCTGCACTCCCTCACATTGGCCCCCGGTGGCAACTGGTGACACCTACATTAGTATGTAAAAGATAATCATAAAAATTAGAAAACAATGTACATATACTATTATCATAATTTAAAAGGAAACCAATGAGTACATTAAAATATATGTACTATAGAAGTGTCAAGACCAAATGATATGGCCAAAAGTGTGGACCCCTCTACCTGTTCCATCTCCTCCTTTTTCATCAACTGAACATAAATGTAACACAAAAATATATAAGTGGGAAATTATTATAAGGAAATTCTACTAAGAATACAAACAATAAAATTTAAATACAATGTAAAAAGTGAACGGTTTACCTCTGTAGGCTCCTGATGCACATCTCCATGAGCTTCTTCAATACTTGTAGTGTGTTGTGTAGAATCATCCCCATCGAAGCCAAAATTATATGCATCACTATCAGTCAATGGACCAAAGCATAGATTCTTGCATATAATGCAAGTGTGGGGAACACAAACATGTGAGCTCATGTAGGATGTGGAAGTACCAAAAGCATTAGGATGAGGAGGCAACAATGTTGTGCTCTACGTAACTAGCAGATCACTCAAGGTTTGAATGGCTCAAATAGTCTGTGAGCTGGCCTCAATAATAATGTATGGATTCTGCACTGTGGGAGGTGGTGAAATCTCAAGAGGGGGGAAATATGTGCAAGATTTCACCTATTGTTCCCATGGCCTATCTTGCAGAGTGCCTAAACCTACACCCTACTTTGATCTCATACTCCAATAATTCACATTGTGACCAAGCACAAATTCAGCATACAATTTTTTAATAAAATAAAATGGGAGATCGAAATTGTTGTGAGGTGGTCTATCAAAAACCATCCACCAACGGTCCCAAAATTTGTCACATATTGCACTATTTGTGCACCATTTAATTGACAACTTGGTTTTTTTATGGTCTACTTTTAGACCAATTTTAGGATCCACTAAAAGATTAGCTATGCCATGCTTTATTATATTTAGGCTCCTGACCTGATCATAATCAAGCCCATTATCAAACTGGGTGTGCATGGAATCATGCCAAAGAAGTGCATCACTATATTATTGTGTAATTTTCTCCATGTTTTCAATAATTGAGTTCAATGTCGTAAACATGAGGTGCAAGGTGGGGATATTGGCATATGTGGTTTGGAATCCTCTAAGTTCATTTAGATTATCTCCTATTAGATCTTCTAAATGGTGAGGGTTTGTGACAACTACATCTTCTGGAGGTGGAGGATTTTTGAGAGGTGGTTTTGGATTATTTGTGAGATCATTAGGAGGGTTTTCTAATTCCATGTCTGATAACAATGAAAAAACAAATAGATAATTACAATGAATTTTAAAAAAAAAATACAAAAACTCATTGCTACCTTAATTTTTATATTAAAAACTATATATTTTTATTTTAAAATAATAAAAATAATAAAAATTAGAAGCTTTCACTTACCTAGCAATTTAGGAAAAATTGGATAGGGGATTTAGGAGTTGATATCCGATAGCCCTAGCTGTATTCATGTTTTTACAATGAAAAAATGTTGAACACGGCTGGGTACAAAGATATATATCTACTGGTAAATATCAGTTATCCGATATTATCAGATATCTGATAATATTGGATATTTGATTAAGCCTTTAGCTTTGGCTTTTGGCTTGGCCAGGTGTACTAACACCTAGGCCTACTAAAAATTCAACAAATCTATTTGTGCACTTTTGGACGAGTGAAAATAGGTTTTTTTCACATCGCCACTTTTTGGCATACCATGATCCCACACATACCCCTCAAGAAGATTCTGCTAGATAGAATCAGTTTATGGTGACCACAGTTGAGTACGTCAATAACATCAAGAAGGAGCTAAACACTCTGTTCCCTATGAAGATTGATGAGATCAAAGATGACGATGAGGACCAGATTGGGCTGGGAAAATGTACCAGATCTTCCAAGAAGAATAATATTCAAGAGAGGATTTTAGAGCACTCTGGTCTCAATGCAACCATTAGTAAGATGTTGAATGCAAACAAATACATGGAGGAAACTTTGCTAGAGTTTTCCTAATTTCTATTTGCTTCATTTTTCTTGTTTTTTATGTGTTTCTATTACTGGGTGTCTATTTATGTTTACTAGTTTTTAGTTGGTTTAGTTGTTGGGGTTCAGGTCTACTAGAAGGATGGTTTTCAGCCTTCACTCTTTTTGGTGGGTCTGATGTTTATTCTTAAGTAGCTTCTTTGTAAGGGGTTTGAGGTCCCATGAAATTAAAACCTATTTTTACCAGTATTCAAAACAATAGAAAGAAAAAATCTAATGGATGTCATTTTTCAACAAGATAGAATATCTTGAACCATAATCAACATCCTCAATATAAGAGTATCCTTTTAAAACCAACCTTTTTATACCTCTAAATCCTTCTATCTGAACCAACAAAAAAATATTTTTAATCAACAAGTTTTCATCCTTTAGGAAATGGTATAAGATCCCATGTATCATTATTTTTTAAAGCTACTATTTCTTCATCCATATAAATTTTCCAAAATTTTTCTTCATTCATACCTAATGCCTCTTCTATAGATTTATATTTATCAACACTAGTATTCAAATAAAAAATACATCTCCAATCATCATGAGAACAACTTTCATGTGGTTGTCTCTGTATCGTCTTAAAATGGAAGCACTTCCATGTTAAGAATGTGTATCCCACTCAGTAAGTGGTATGGGGTCATGTCAAGCACCTTGAATAGGTCTTTGCATGGATCTGGCTATTTCCCCCTATTCCTCTTCTCTCTCCACCTATTTCCAACCCTTTTTTGGCACCTGGACTTGAGAACCTAAGATCTAAGACCTCGGGATCAAGGTCGGTGGTGTAGGGGCACCTCCACCATCAATTTTCATATTATCTAAGTCATTGATAATTTCATTAAACTATATTGAAATGTATTCCATATATTCAAAATCAGTTTAAATGATGTTGGTAATTAAAATGCCAAATAGGAATATGAAGGGACATGGGAAGATAAATAGTTTGTAACCATTCTAGATTGTATTTATATAGACAAGATTATGTAATAAAAAGAGAGAGTCGATAGAGAAGGGATTACAATAAAGAAAATATGAATTGTGGAAAATGTTGGGCTCTCTAGCTGGAGGTCAAAGAGCCATCAATAACATGTTGATGCAGGAGCATCCTGGGTGTAAGAGCAATCTTGCATCACCCAAAAATATTTCTATTTTTGTATTCAATAAGGGCTATTTTGTGCAGAGCTGCTATTTATGGAAAGTTACTATTTTTGGTAATTTTCGTATGTGCTCAGAATGATCTAATTTCTCTCTTGGAGGTTCATTTTGGTCATATAAGTCTGCCAGTAAAGTTTCATTGCCAGATCAAGTGTATATTGGAAGATATTGAAGATTTTCGGTATTGGCAGCAGGGTACAGAAACTTTGAACTCAGTTTTGAAGGCTTTAGAGGCCCCGGCTAAGGTTGAAAATTTGGGTGACGGGCACTTGCATGGGTCAAGCCTGTAGAGTGCTTCGTGGCGTTTCTGAAATGGGGTTATAATAGCCGATCGGGTCAACTGGTGATGACTTATGGTCTTCGGAAGTTGGGCCACCTGAAATGGCAAAAAATAATTTTCTTCAAAATTTTTGTTCGGGTTTCAAAGGTTATCTTGAGCCGACTATGATGTAATGAAATGTAAAATAAATTAATTCTAAGTTTGGTCGGCCTTATTGGCTAAAATTCTGGAACCTTCCCAGGCGGTGAAAAATTGCCTATATAAGGAAGGCTATATTATTGTCTTAGGCAGTTCAAAATAGTTCTGGGTAGTAGATCTAGGTATTGATTCGAGGCTTTGTCCTAAAGAATATTGTAAGGGAATGCCCATGTGGCTTTGCATATTGTAATTCTAAAAGTTTGTAATTCCACATTTGTGGAGATAATAAGAAGCCAATTTTCTGTTCTTGCATATTGTTGTGGTTTCTCCGTTTCTGTTATGTGTTTGTGGTATTAAGGGGAGCACCCTTCATCACATGTATTCCTAGATTATTTTAATGAAATGTATTTTAACCGATTCAATCAATGGTGTTTTAAGTTTCACAATAGTGAATCAGTTTGAGAATTGATTATCACTAGAGTTATTGTGTTCCTATGTTATCAATTTTTATTTCATAATAGTTTATATGTTCCTTGGTTTCATGTTTGATTGATGAAAGAATGTAACAAATAAATGTAATAGATGTCTTGAGTTATCTACAAACTATATTAAATAGTCTCTTGTTTACGAATCAGGTTACACTAGTCCCAATTTGGGACATCAATGTTTATTTTATTTGACAAGAGTTTAATGGTAATGTATTTAACAACCTGATTTGGGATGATGGTAGTCAATCTATTTGGCACGGAATAATCAATGTAACAGATTGCTTATGCACTAGGTTTTATTGTCAAACCCAAAATAAAATAGTGGAAGTGGTTTCCTTTGACAGAGAAATGATTTTAAATCTATAACAACTTCTAAGAACCATTACATGTAGCTCATGGTGGATTCAAATAATGATTTCAAGCATTATTGAATTTGTGCCGATGTGGAATTTGATTGCCATGAAATTTATTTTTAGATAGTCACTGTGGAAACCAGACCGTGAGAGATATTGTGGATAACTATTTGAAATTGGATTAGATAGTGGTACGGGAGACCATTCCTAAGGTGATAGTCAAAGACCATTGCAAGTGGATCTTGGTTGTTGAAAATATGGTGAACATCTATGTTGTGAAGAAACTAGAAGGGAAAAACTTTGACAGTCACAATGAAGAGGATGACATAAGGCTTTGGTTGTTATTGTGGGGAGTACAACATAGCTGAGCACATTACCAAGATAAGAAGAGAAAGATTCTCTCTTGTTGGTCGGTGATCCAAGAGATAATTAGTGACCAATTTGAAAAGGTGGTGAACTTGAATTATCACCATGTATGTTCAAGTTAGATTTGACTGTCAGATGATGGAGTATTATCTTAGTCCATGGAAGTCATGAGTTATGCAGCTAGTGTACATGTATTTACCATTTGGTGAGTTTGATTCTGTGATAATAACGGTAGGTAATACAAAGTTGATATGGTTATTATTGTTGTTGGAATATTAGAAATTTTATGAGCCTCTAATCTCTTGTTAAAAGAAAGAGATGATGAAATCTATGCAGATTTTATGAACACCAAGATACCCTCTATCTCAATTGGTATCAGAGTTGGAAGCTCTTGAGAGTGTGTGGATTCACACCAGGACCTAGCCCTATGTTGGGTTGTTTTAGATTCTCGATATGAATTTTTGGTTTCATATTGGTGCTAGTTCACTCAGCTGTAGTAGGTGGATAGGAATGTCTACTAGAGGGACCATGGGAGATGGTCTTGTATGTCACCAAAAGTCTTGGGGAGAGAGGCATGAAGGGACTCCCAGGTGAGGGATAGAGGTTGTGATGCAGCATGGATGAGTGGATTGTGAAATGGATGAAGAACCATTGAAGGTGACCAGCATAAACTCCTAGACAGGAGTCATTGTTGAAAGAGATAAAGAAAGAGGTGGAGGCATTGAAGCAATGATGCTGAAAAGGCAAAGATTTTGCAGATTCTCACCAATACATTTCCATGAGGACATGGAAAATTTTGAAGCTTTGGAGTATGGTTTAGGGGCACCTCCACCATCAATTTTCATATTATCTAAGTAATTGATAATTTCATTAAACTATATTGTAATGTATTCCATATATTCAAAATTGGTTTAAATGATGTTTGTAATGAAGATGCCAAATAGTAATATGAAGGGACATGGGAAGATAAATAGTTTGTAACCATTCTAGATTGTCTTTATATAGAAAAGATTATGTAATCAAAAGTGAGAGTCAATAGAGAAGGGATTACAATAGAGAGAATATGAATTGTAGAAAATGTTGGGTTCTCTGGCTGGAGGCCAGAGAGCCATCAATAACATGTATTCCTGGATTATTTTAATGAAATGTATTTTAACCTGTTCAATTGGAGGTGTTTTAAGTTTCACAATAGTGAATCGGTTTGATAATTCATTATCACTAGAGTTATTATGTTCCTATGTTATCAATTTTGATTTCATAATAGTTTATATGTTTCTTGGTTTCATGTTTGATTGATGAAATAATGTAACAAATAAATGTAATAGATTTCTTGAGTTATCTACAAACTGCATTAAATAGTCTATTGTTTACGAATTAGGTTACACCAGTCCTGATTTGGGACATCAATAGTTATTTTATCTGGTAAGAGTTTAATGTTAATGTATTTAACAACCTGATTTGGGATGATGGTAGTCGATCTATTTGGCAAGGAATAATCAATGTAATAGATTGCATATGCACTAGGTTTTATTGTCAAACTTGAAATGAAATAGTGGAAGTGGTTTCCTTTGACAAAGAAATGATTTTAAATCCATAATGACTTTTAAGAACCATTACATGTAGCTTGTGGTGGATTCAAATAATGATTTCAGGCATTATTGAATTTGTGCCCACATGGAATTTGATGGCCATGGAATTTATGTTTAGATAGTCACTATGGAAACCAAACCATGAGAGATATTATGGAGAAGTATTTGTAATTCAATTAGATAGTGGTACGGGAGACCATTCCTAAGGTGATATTCAAAGACCATTGCAAGTGGATCTCATCTATTGAAAAGATAGTGAACGTCTATGCTTTGAAGAAACCAAAAGGGTGAAGCTTTGAGAGTCACAATGAAGAGGATGACGTAAGGCCTCAATTATTATTGTAGGGAGTATGACATAGCTGAGCCCATTATCAAGATAAGCAGAGAAATATTCTCTCTTGTTGGTTGGTGATGCAAGAGAGAATCAATGACTGATTTGAAAAGGTGGCAATCTTGAATTATTGCCATGTATGTTCAAGTTAGATTTGACTTCCAGAAGATGGATTATTATCTCGGTCCAAGGAAGTCATGAGGTATGTAGCTAGTGTACATGAATTTACCATTTGGTGAGTTTGATTCTAGTGATAATAATGGAAGGTAATAAGAAGTTGATATGGTTATTATTGTTGTTGGAATATCAGAAAGTTTATGAGCCTCTAATATCTTGTTAAAAGAAAGAGATGATGAAATCTATGTAGATTTTATGAACACCAAGATGCCCTCTGTGTCAATTAGCCTACTAGGTCAAGGTCAACCTCCACCCTAACCTAGGGCAGAGTTGACCTTGACTCTGACCTAGGACAGAGTCGACCTCGACCCTAACCCGGGGTCCAAATTTCAAATTTCAGAGGTTTCAAGATATTGGGCTTCAGAAAGTTTCATTTTCCTACTTTTGGGTTAGCTATTTTAGATTTCATAATGGTAAACTCTTAAATTGTATTTAATCTAGGTCCATTTCTAGGGGTTAAGGTTAACTGGGATTTAATTCTCTAATGTCATCCTCTCTAGAAGTTTGTGTCCTAGATCACTATAAAAGGAAGTCCTCCTCTCATTTTATCCATCCATTATCAAGTATCTCATAGTTGTATGCACCCTAAAATGGTCGCCTAGACTTTGGGTCCCCATTCAGCAATTTATCAAATCCCTGAATCAGTATTTTCAAAAATCAGCATTTTATCAAAAATATCAATTTCCTTGATCAAATCCTATTTTATCATTTTCAGTTATTTTCCTTGGGCTAACCATTTTATCCTAAGTCTTTATTTATTTAAAAGAAATATTTCCTTCCCTTTTAATAAATAAAAAGCCCCCACTTTTCCTCTTATCCTAAGTTGCACAAATAAAGCATTATTCTTATTTTATAAAAAGGGAAAAAACACTTTTTGTCTTATATGGACACAAAAGTCAACTTTTATTTTCTCATTGGAGGATATTTGTGCACATGGATTGCTCCTCTTTGATGCTCCACCATTGATTAAGACTTTTGTCTCTTAATCTCCATGGTCCATTCTTTTTCATTTCCTATAAAAGGAGAGCTCTCTTCCTCATTTGCATAGATATCATTCATGTTTTATGTTAATGTTATGTTGCAGGTTTTTTAGGTCATTTGGAGCTCTTTGAAGACATCCTTGCATCCAAGCTTTGAAGACATTGTTGTTGCATAATCATGGCATTCTTAGTATAGATTTTCTTTATGCAGTAGATTAGTCTCACATAGCTTAATTAGGAGGGATTGTAAGACTTATACTTTCCTTTCATAGTCTAGTTTGCACTTTCCTTTCATAGATTAGATTTCCTTTCAAGCATTGCATTGTTATCATTTAGATTAGCTTCCATCTTTATTTTTAGTTTACTTTCATTGCATTTTCATTTGATTCTTGGAGATATTGGCACTCTTGCCCTTGTCTTCACTTGAATCTCTCATTGTGTGGTTGACTAGCAAGGTCATGAGTTTATAGCTCTAGCTGAGAGCAATTTTACAAATCTTGCAACTCCATACATTTACAGGTATGGATTGATTTTTGAAACCTCATTCTTGAGTGTTCTTGATTGTAAGGATTCATAGAAGTGCACTACTTTTATGTCTACATTTTTTGCACCCACCGTGGGGTAGAACATTAGCGTTTTGTCCTTTATTTTCTACATTTTTGTCAAAAAATTTTGTCAATTTTTGTCTTTATTTTCGGTATCTAGTTTTCTCTCTCAGAGTGTCATGTGACACTTTTCACCACTATCATGCGACAGTTTCTTGTATAGAAGTGTGACACTTTACCAATTAAAAGTGTCACCCTATTTGACAGAAAGCGTCACTCTGTTTTATGCATTCTATCGCCTATAGGTAAGGAGAATTGTCACCCCAGGACAAACTATCACCCCTGTATGCAAAGAAGTGTCTCGTGACATTGTTGGTGACTGTACTATTGCCTGTACCTGACAGTGAGTTTTTTTAGACCTTTTTGGCCAAGTTTAGATTAATCCATTTACTAGTTTGATTTAATATAGTTAGATAGATTTCATTTGCAAATTTCATTTTGATTTTGAATCTAAAAAGAACCTCTCATGTGTTTGGCTTGAATGTTTACTTGCTTTCATAGGCACATCTCTTTTATGCTCTTAATGGTGAATGAAAGAACATATATTTGTTTTCACAAGTTTGTGTAAGTGAATGCTTCTTGGTTTTGAATATCAAATATCTCATTGAGTGATTGGGGGCATGGATTCATTCCTTGTTTACATAGGGAGTTAAATGCACCACTTTGTGGACTCACTCTATGTTTTCTTGGAAAGTTAAATATTCTATTGATTCAACCCTTTTTCATTTGTGAGTAGTATTGATAAGCAACTTTAGAGTACTTTTGATAGATCTTGTTAGCTAAATTAGGTGTTGGACTCGCTTATTTCTAATCACCCCTCATTTCCACCCTTTGGATGCAAGGTCAGCATTCATACATAGGGGAGGGGTCTAATTGAAAAGAGCATTAAGTGTTCCACAAAGTTTCCCCCTTTTTATGCTTTCTTGATCTCATTAGTTTTCTAAGGTGTGGACTCACCTTGAGTTTGTGTGAGGATTTAAATGTTCCACTTTTTTTGGACTCACTTCACACTCACTTGAAGAGTACTTTTGATTGATCTTGTTGGCTACATTGGGTGTTGGAATCACTTATTTCTAATCGCCCCTCATTTTCACCCTTTGGATGCAAGGTCAAAATTCATACATAGGGGAGGGGTCTACTTGAAAAGAGTGTTAAGTGTTCCACAAAGTTCCCCCTTTTATGCTTTCTTGATCTCATTAGTTTTCTAAGGTGTTGACTTGTTTGAGTTTGTGTGAAGAGTTAAATGTTCCACTTTTTTGACTCACTTCACACTTACTTGGCGAGTTAAGTGTTCCACCTTTAGTGCTTTAAAAATACTTTTGATAGTGTTAGCACGTGCCAAATTTTCATGGGTCCTGGTCTTTGCCCCTGGTCCCTACAGTGTTTTTCCTGGTCTCTAGCCTTAAACCCTTAGTTCAAATTCAAAAATATAGCCGTTGGTAACAATAATATTGGCCTTGTTCTAATTTGTCATTACTTTATTCAGGTCACTTAAAGGTCCCATAATGCATGTGCTTTAATATTTTATCACCTCGTAGGGTTGTGTCCTTTAATTTTTCCTAAGTCTCTAACCCCTGGTAGCTTTTAATTTTTCCTAAGTCCTATGCCTTAATATTTCCTATATTTTGGCATGATATTTCCTAGGCCCAGTCTTTCTGACAGATTTTCAATCTGACGGTTGTCCTTAAAGTGCAAAGGATTTGTCAGAGCCTTGCGATGTTGTGACAGTCATTGATTCTCTTTATGACATAGTGCTTCAAATAGGTGGGTCCAAGGTGACACATATGCATAGTTGGCAAGCTCAGATTGGTCCACAGGTGAGTGACTGGATATGTGTCAGTGGGACCTAGTTTTTGGATGTGTCAGAGGGTCTTGACATTGTTAGTCGATCGATGAATGGTGTAAGTTCTTATCAAATTTTTCAGAGGCTTGAGATCTTGCACCGACCATTGATTTCATATCCTTCCAGAGGGTTGTTAGGGCAGGGAGGAGATTCTAGATCAATGGCAGGCATGTAATCTGATGGAATCTTGTCAGGCCATGCGAAGATGATATGACCATTGATTTTTTTATAGGTGAGCCCAATTTCTGGTCTAAGGTTTTGGCGGAGTGATTAAATCTTTGGTGGTCCCGACAAATGTTTGCAGTGTTCACTTGTTCATAGAGTATTATGGCAGAGTTCTAAATCTTTTAGCGATTCAGTTAATACGTGTTCGCTGGATCTCTAGATAAAGTGGCAATGTTTCAAATTTTTCAGTGAATTGGTGAAATGTCTTGGGTTGCTAATTCCCTAGATAAGAAGTGGGCCCTCAATTTTCTAATGTATTCACCAATTCACAAAGAGTAACCTGAGGTTAAGAAGGGACTTCATGATTCAGCGAATGCAGTCATTCACTGAATCATTTGATCTAACATGGGTTAAGTAATGTATCTAGCGACTTGAAATTTCCTGCAGTTGCATATTTGCCAAATGGGTCAAAGAGTTAAGGTTTTCTAAGGATTGTGGGACCATTTTGTCAGGTGTCGCATTATGATTGGCTGAGCTAGAAGGGGATGCTGAGATGTCAATGGGCCCGAGGGATTCTAAAGGATGCAGAGATAGAAGATCTAATAGCTGTCTGATGTTCGCATAGAATCTCTTGAGGCTATGCAAACTCACGATAGTCATTCATTTATAAACTTATGAAGGAGTGGGTCTGATATGCCGACTCAATGCTGACGTGCTCTATTTCATTAGTCCAGGTGTGCTAAGGTGAATTTGTCTATGGGGCCACAGTTTTCAAAGGAAGTATGTGCCTGTAGGTCTGTGAAGATCATGTGCTTGTTGTTATACCACTGAGGTAAGATGCTCAAATTTTAGAATTGCGGTATAATGATGACCATCAATTTTACTTAAAGCAATGTAAAGCATGCAGGCCTGAGAAAAATAAACAAATCTAATGGTGAGGTTTTAAAGTTGATCAAGGTTTAAATATCGATCGCCAATTCTCTGCGGGCACCATGAAAATAGCTGTTTCATCCAAGGTTTGACTTTTTGAGGGTTTTCAGTGACAGAAAGGACTGCAATTGAATGCAGAAGTGGCTGGAGCTGGTAAGAGATTATTTGTTTATCATTGCAATGTGGTCCAGGGTGTGATGATTGATTGTAGAGATCTATACCATATAAGGAATGAGATGAATGACTCAAGGTGTGTGGTAGGTGGTTGAATAGACTAGTTTTCATGGTGGATTTATGATCTTCTATACACTGTTCTGAGAATTATCATAATTGGAGATCAATTTTAGATCTGTTCTTCACCAGCTTGCTTGGTTTTCATCCAATGTATTGAGTTCTGATCTTTTGAATTGTCTTTTTGGGTGGAAACCCTAACCCTTACCATGGTTATCTGTAGCTTGTTTCATCCTAACTTGTGTAGGATTCCAAGATAACCATGGGTATATATGGCTGTATTTTTTGCTGTGTAAGGGTTCTAAAAATCTTGGTTCCTGAGGGTTCCTTTTCGGTTCCATGAAGGGTCCTTTTCTTGTAATTTTCTCTACTTCTCTACATATAGGGTGTTCTTTCTTCCTTTGTTGGTTCAGGGAATATGATATATGTTGTAATTGATTTGTCTTATATATGAGGATTCAGTATATTCTTACTGTTACAAAACTATCTCCATTTGAATCTTGAATTCATTAATCATACATCAAGGGTGTTTGATTTTTCTATTTTCATTTACCATGTGTTTGCAAGTGGAGTTGTCTTTGCAAAGATAACTAGTTTAGGATTAGTTTTCATGTATGTATGAGCTGAGGTGTCAAAGATATGTCATGCTTGTCTTCTAGTGGATGTTGGTTAATGTATTATCTATTTATAGGTCTCTTCTAAGGGGAGAGTTAAAATATTTTGGATGGGTAATAGCATACTTGAATACATAGGGAGGTTGTTAAAGTGAGGTTTGGTCATGGTGTGTGATTGATGTTAGGCATCAACACATTGAGTACACTATCTTCTTGTTTCATAACTGTCTATTGCATATATGGTATTTGACTCTATGGCCCATTGGACAAGGCACTGGTCTATCAGAGACTTAGTGTAGCTCAGGGGTCTCTTGAACCCAACATTAAAATCATCCAAATCAATTCCCTTTCCCTTTCATGTTGGTAGTAGTAGTAGGAGATCCATTCTAGTGTTCAGACTCAATTCTATCCAAGTAGGGCTATTTCATATGAATTAGCTTCATTGGGGTACAAGTTACCTAAAGGGGTTTGGATACTATTCCACACTAATCTATATGTAGGCCTATTATGTATCATGAGGTGTTTTTAGTGTGCAGATAAGGCAATACCCACCTAAGTGATGTGGAGCTCAAAGAAGAAGGAGGATGTTCTTTATCCTCATCAATTGGACTATTTTCTTGTCAAACTTGAGTGCCTGACCTGAGATCCAAGCCCATCTATTGATTCAAGTTTGGTCTTGCAAGAAAAAGCTCCAAACAAATTGGTGACTCTACTAGGGAAGAAGTAAAAGATAACAAGCTTTCTTGATTGGCTGGATCATCCCAGAGTCTTGGTTAAAGATCAAAGAGTCAAAAGTAAAAAGCACACTTGTAAAATTTTCTCACTAAGTGTTGAGTGGCGGCTCTAAAGTCTTTGTTTGATCAGTGCAGTTCCTGATAAATAGTGTGATATCTTGGTGTAGTTTTGGTTGATTGGAAGAGGTACAATACAAGTACTATATTTTCCTCTACAAGGAGGTGGCGACTCTACACAACAAAGAATCTGATGGAGCAACAAGCTGAGCTCTAGATTTGCCCTGCCTTCTAGTCAACAAAGTATTATGCTACAAAATTCTCAGGTATTTCTCAAAAAAAAAAGATCTGAAATGTCTCCTTATTAAGTGATCAAGCGCTAAGAAAACCTGAAAAAGGTGTGAGTAGAGGTTTGTATACTTCAAAGTTTCAATTGTATTTTTGCAAAATTTATGGAAGTAGTGCATTAAATTTGATGGGTAAGCTTGATGAGGAGCTTTTTTTCCTTGAGCAAGGCATCCTTAGGGATTGCATGTCATTGATGAGATTGAAAATAGGATGTAGAAAGGATCTATCCATATCTCTTTTCTATGATAGATTTTGGGATGTATATAATGAGCTTCCTGATGATGTTGAGTTTTCAGAATCTGAGTTCATTGGTTTATTCTTGGATCTTTGTTTTCATGAGTCAACTAGTTGGTCAAATGCATTGTGACAAGTGTATTATATATGTGTCAGAGATTGGATACTTAGTGATGACAGCCTTGCGCTTGAGGATGCACTTTGGGTTATGTCCTTAAAAGCTGAGAACTGGCAGTTATTGGGGGATAGGAGGTTGAGGGAATTGGCTTCTCTCTATGTTAATCATGAGGAGCCAGTAGTTCTGATGTTGATTCTCATTATGCGGAAGGTGTTGATTATGAAGCTGACATTGAGGTCAGTACATGTGAGAGTGCTAAAGATGGATCTGAGAGTGATAATGTTTCCAATTTGTCTGCAAATTTTTCTTCTTTTCAATATTAGAGTTCTTGTTTCTTGTCCCAATTTGATGATATTTTGTGTGAGTGGCAAGAAAATGAATATGATGCAGATGATGATTCCTGCATTAGTTTATCCACACAAGATGATCTAAGGTCAGAGGTCTCTTTTCTTGTCTTGGACAAGGAAGATGTTTTCATTAGGGGTGAAGTTGAGGAAGATGAAAGTATGGCCCAAAGTCCATTAAGTAGTGAAGATATTTTAGCACTCTTGGCTAAAGAATTTCAGAGGTATGCCCCTATTTTAGATTTTGATTTGTAGCTCCCCTATGATTTATCCTTTGACACTGATAATGAGGCCAGTGTTCAAAGTGACCCTGAGGACCCATGTATATTATAGTTCCCCTCATGTAGTGACTCTGCAAGAGAAGAGGTAGAAGGACATGACAATGTATTTTCCTATCATAAAAGTTGCAATGATGAACAAGTTTCTTGTTCATATCCTTTTTCTTCTTTTGATAAATATGATACTTATGGTGGCAGTGTTGAGGACTTTGTCTTCAAAAGTTGGGACAAATTTTATTTTGATAAAAATGATGATGCATATCAGATGTCCTACTGTCACAAAATTTATGAAATTGACCTTCACTTGGTTCATAATTCAGTTCATGATGACATTAGGGAGGAACCAAGTTGCTTAGTGGCTGAAGCAATTCATGGAAGCAAATCAAAGGATCCAGGTCCTTTTCAGCCAGGTAATTATATGGTAATGCATGATAATCAATATGTCACATTTTCTAATGCATTACTTGATCCTTTTATTGTTTCCAGTCATCATGAAGAAGTGAGTGATGTTCCTTACTTCTTGGAATATGAATATGAGTATGATAGTCATGACTGGAAATACATGGGTAGTGATCAGTGCAATTTTGTTCTTCTACCCATGAATTATCACATATGTTCATAGAAGGATGGTTATGAAATTTGCAGGTGTCTAGTTACATATGTGGATGAAAATTAGATTTTTGATTCAGGAGGGTCATTGATTTTCTTTTGGTGGCCTGGGGCCACTAAATAAATTTGTAAAATTTTGTAAATTTGTAGATATCCTTCCTTTCCTATTGTGTGTTTCCTTTTCTATCTTCCTATTTGGTTGTCAGTTTTTGTGAAGGTCCCTATTTTTGTTTTGTGTGTAGTTAGCTCTCCCAGAGATCTGATTTCTTGCATGGACACAAGTTTCCCATCATCCCCAACTAGAGCCACTGTTAGCACATGCAAAATTTTCATGGCTCCTAGTCTTTTCCCCTAGTCCTTGCAGTGTTTTTCTCGGTCTCTGGCCTTAAACCCTTAGCTCAAATTTAAAAATATAGTTGTTGGTAAGAATAACCTTGGCCTTGTTCTAATTTGTCATTACTTTATTCAGGTCACTTAAAGGTCCCATAACGCATGTGCTTTAATATTTTATCACCTCACAGGGTCGTGTCCTTTAATTTTTCCTAAGTCCCATGTTTTAATATTTCCTATGTTTCAGCCTGATATTTCTTGGGCCCAGTCTTTCTGACAGATTTTCAATCTGACAGTTGTCATTAAAGTGCAAAGGATTTGTCAAAGCCTTGTGATGTCGTGATGGCTATTGATTCTCTTTATGACACAGTGCTTCAAACAAGTGGGTCCAAGGTGACACATATGCACAATTGGAAAGCTCTGATTGGTTCATGGGTGAGTGACTAGATATGTGTTAGTGGGACCTAGTTTTTAGATGCGTTAGAGGGTCCTGACATTGTCAGTCGATCGATGAACGGTGTAAGTTCTTATCAAATTTGTCAGAGGCTTGAGATCTTGCACCAACCGCTGATTTCATATCCTATCATAGGGTTTTCAGGGCAAGGAGGAGATTCTAGATCAATGGTAGGCATGTAATCTGATGGAATCTTGTCAGGCCATTCGAAGATGAGACAACCATTGATTTTCTAACAGGCAGGCACAGTTTCTAGTCTAAGGTTTTGGCAAAGCGGTTAAATCTTTGGTGGTCCTAAAAAATGTTTGCAATGTTCACTTGTTTGCGGAGTATTATGGTAGAGTTCTAAATCTTTTAGCGATTCAGCGAATACATGTTTGCCAAATCTCTAGATAAAGTGGCAATGTTTCAAACTTTTTAGCAAATTGGCAAAATGCCTTTGGTCGCTAATTCGCTAGATAAGAAGTGGGCCCTTAATTTTCTTATGTATTAATCAATTTGCAAAGAGTAACCTGAGGATAAGAAGGGACTTCATGATTCAGTGAATGCATTCATTCACTGAATCATTTGATCTAACATGGGTTAAGTAATGTATCTAGCGACTTGAAATTTCTTATAGTCACGTATTCACCAAATGGGTCAAACAGTTAAGGTTTGCCGAGAATTGTGGGACCATTTTGCAAGGTGTCGCATTGTGATTGGCTGAGCTGGAAGGGGATGCTAACACATCAGTGGGCCTGAGGGATTCTAAAGGATGCCAAGATAGAAGATCTAATTGTTGTCTGATGTTCGCATAGAATCTCTTGAGACTATGTGAACTCATGACAGTCATTCATTTATAAACTTATGAGGAAGTGGGTCCAATATGCCGACCCAATGCTGACGTGCTCTATTTCATTGGTCCAAGTGTGCTAAGGTAAATTTGTTTATGGGGCCATAGTTTTCAAAGGAAGTATGTGCTTGTAGGTTCATGAAGATCATGTGGTTATTGTTATACCACTGAGGTAAGATGCTCGAATTTTAGCATTGTGGTATAATGATGACCATCAATTTTACTTAAAGCAATGTAAAGCATGCAGGCCTAAGAAAAATAAATAGATCTAACGGTGGGGTTTTAAAGTTGATCAAGGTTTGAATATCGATTGCCGATTCTCTACTAGCACCATGAAAATAGCTGTTTCATCCAAGGTTTGAATTTTTGAGGGTTTTCAATGACAGAAAGGACTACAATTGAATGCAGAAGTGGTTGGAGCTGGTAAGAGATTATTTGTTTGTTGTTGTAGTGTGGTCCAGGGTGTGATGATCGATTGCAAAGATCTATACCATACAAGGAATGAGATGAATGACTCAAGGTGTGTGGTAGGTGGTTGAATAGACTAGTTTTCATGGTGGATTTATGATCTTCTGTATACTGTTCTAAGAATTATCATAATTAGAGATCAATTTTAGATTTGTTCTTCACCAACTTGCTTGGTTTTCCATCCAATGTATTGAATTTTGATCTTTTGAATTATTTTGGTGGGTGGAAACCCTAACCCTTACCATGGTTATCCATAGCTTGTTGCATCCTAACTTGTGTAGGATTCCAAGATAACCATGGGTATATATGGTTGTATTTTTCATTGTGTAAGGGTTCTAAAAATCCAGGTTCCTAAGGGTTCCTTTTTGGTTCCATGAAGGGTCCTTTTCTTGTAGATTTTCTCTACTTCTCTACATATAGGGTGTTCTTTCTTCCTTTGTTGGTTCAAGGAATATGATACATGTTGTAAATGATTTGTCTTATGTATGAGGATTCAGTATATTTTTACTATTACCAAACTATCTCCATTTGAATCTTGAATTCATTAATCATACATCAAGGGTGTTTGATTTTTCTATTTGCATTTCCCATGTGTTTGGAAGTGGAGTTGTCTTCATAGAGATAACTGGTTTAGGATTAGTTTTCATCTATATATGAGCTGAGGTGTCAAAGATATGTCATGCTTGTCTTCTAGTGGATGTTGGTTAATGTATTATCTATTTATAGGTCTCTTCTAAGGGGAGGGTTAAAATTTTTTGGATGGGTAATAGCATACTTGAATACACAGGTGGGTTGTTAAATTGAGGTTTGGTCATGGTGTGTGATTTATGTTAGGCATCAACACATTGAGTACACTATCTTCTTATTTCATAATTGTCTATTGCATATATGGTATTTGACTCTGTGGCGCATTGGACAAGGCACTGGTCTATCAAAGATTTAGTGTATCTCAGGGGTCTCTTCAACCCAACATTAAAATCATTCAAATCAATTTCCTTTCCCTTTCATGTTGGTAGTAGTAGTAGGAGATCCATTCTAGTTTTTAGACTCAATTCTATGCAAGTAGGGCTATTGCATATGAATTAGCTTCATTGGGGTACAAGTTACCTAAAGGGGTTTGGAGACTATTCCACACTAATCTATCTGTAGGCCTATTATGTATCATGAGGTGTTTTTAGTTTGCAAATTAGGCAATACCCACCTGAGTGATGTGGAGCTCAAAGAAGAAGGAGGATGTTCTTTATCCTCATCAATTGGACTATTTTCTTGTCAAACTTGAGTGCCTGACCTGAGATCTAAGCCCATATATTGATTCAAGTTTGGTCCTGCAAGAAAAAGCTCCCAATAGATAGTGGATTGCTTAGAGCTAATTGGATTTTGGGATTTTTCTAACCTTGTTTGGCTAACAAGTTGTGCTTGTAGGTGCTCTCATGGCTTGAAATATTTTTCCAAAAGAATGCATGTGAAAGCTTCAAATGCACAAGGGCTACTAACAGTTTTTGCAAGGCTACCCAAAGCATAAAATTCTAATCATGTGCTTGTTTAATTACTTTCTTTATTGAGTGTGGCATATGCTAGTTGTTTCATTTCATAGGCACTTAATATCTTGTTGTAGGAATTCTTGGGTGGTAGGAGAAGCATGCTCTTCACCCTTGTGGTGAACCAGAAAATCTTGACCCATCTTTGGATTTTGAAAGCAAGAGGGTAATTGAACCTTTTCTTGGTGTGTTTGGGAGAAAGCTTTGAGATAAGGGGAGTATGCTCTTCACCCTTGTGGTGAGACAAAATCCTTGAATCTCATAAGTTGATCCACTTTTTGTTTAGATCTCTAGAATCCTTTAGAGGGCTTGCTCTTGAGCAATCAAGAGGAATGACCCAAGTGGGGACAAGCTTATTGCCAGCTATTTTCACCCATTATAAACTCAAGGCTATCGAGGACACAAAACCTTGTTAGACATAGTGCTTGTCTTCACTCGATGTGAGTACTTGTGAGATTGTGACCATAAAGAAAGTATTGAGCAAGAATTCTTAAGGTACTCTTGAGGCCGCGAGGTCCCAGTCCTTTATGAGGAGCAAGAGGGGTACTGTGAATGAAAGCCCTTACTAAGAACCATAGATAGAGGCCACCCTATTTTTCTGCTTAGCTTCTTGGTGCAAGGATTGATCCAAGTGGAATAACCCAGATCACCCCAAGATTACTCATCATATGTGTTCCTTTGGTTGTGTCTTTGGCATTTTCATGACAAAGCCAATATCTATTGTGGGCAACCATTTTGTGTGAGGCAAGGGAGCATCAAGTGTGGGCCAAGTTGTTAAGTATTGAACCTTAAATTTCTAGGATAGATATTGCTTGAAGTGTCTTCGATTGTGTAAAACCAGTGTTAATATTCTTGAACATTCAAACAATTGGTAGTATTCATAGGGTGTTTTTCTATTTTGATATCACAAGTGTTTGTCTCGGCAAGGTTTTTTTTGTCCTTGTTTCAAGTGCTTGAAGACATGTTTGATCCTATACTATTTGCAAACCTATCAATTTACTATTGTCATTGTGATTGGAATCAAAAAATCAACCCTCAAACTAAAAATATTGAACAAATAGGCCTTAAAACTGAGATTTTGACATTCACTGGTCAGAGAGTCATATGACACTGAAATATTCTTGCACCCTATTTTGAAATTTTCACGTGACAATTCATCCCTGCACAACTATCACCTCACTTGCGTGGAAAGTGGTGCACTATTAGCCTAGAAAGTGTCACCCTATATTGCGCAAATTGTCACCTGGTCTTAAAGTGTCACCTGGTGATGCAGGAGCATCCTGGGTGTAAGAGCAATCTTGCATCACCCAAAAAAAATATTTCTATTTTTATATTCAATAAGGGCTATTTTGTGCAGAGCTGCTATTTATGGAAAGTTACTATTTTTGGTAATTTTTGTATGTGCTCAGAATGATCTAATTTCTTTCTTGGAGGTTTATTTTGGTCATATAAGTCTGCCAGTAAAGTTTCATTGCCAGATCAAGTGTATATTGGAAGATATTGAAGATTTTTGGTATTGGCAGCAGGGTACAGAAACTTTGAACTCAATTTTGAAGCTTTAGAGGCCCCGGATAAGGTCAAAAATTTGGGTGATAGGTGCTTGCGCTAGTCACCTTATAAAGTGCTTCGTGGCATTTCCAAAATGGGGTTATAATAGCCAATCAGGTCAACTAGTGATGACTTATGGTCTTTAGAAGTTGGGCCACCTGAAATGGCAGAAAATAATTTTCTTCAAAAATTTTGTTCGGGTTTCAAAGGTTATCTTGAGCTGACTATGATGTAATAAAATATAAAATAAAATAATTCTAAGTTTGGTCGGCCTTATTGGCTAAAATTCTGGAACCTTCCCTAGTGGTGGAAAATTGCCTATATAAGGAAGACTGTATTATTGTCTTAGGCAGTTTAGAATAGTTCTGGGTAGTAGATTTGGGTATTGATTCGAGGCTTTGTCCTATAGAATATTGTAAGGGAATGCCCATGTGGCTTTGCATATTGTAATTCTGAAAGTTTGTAATTTCACATTTGTGGAGATAATAAGAAGCCAATTTTCTGTTCTTGCATATTATTGTTGTTGTTTCTCTATTTTTGTTATGTGTTTGTGGTATTAAGGGGAGCACCATTCATCAAGTGGTATCAAAGTAAGAGTTCTTGAGTGTGTAAATAGATCATCGACTATGAGGCAATTTGCACCAGGACCGTGGTTAGGGTTTCAGCGCGCATCATGAAAATGCCTCCATGAAGAGAACATGGTGGAAGAGCTGGTGCTATTGTGTTAGAGTAGTCATATTATAGCTAATAATTAATTTATTTAATTATTAGTCTATTATTCTCTACACTTAAGTTAGACTTAGGCATCTTATTATTCTTTAGGGTTTTCACCTTTATGGTTTTGGTATCCTTTATAAGGATTCACCGCTTTGTAATTCATAAGGAGATTGTATTATTTTCATTTGGTTAATAGAAGCTTTTTTCTATCACAATGATTTTCTTGTCTCTGGCCTTTTGGCCGCCATAGTTTCTGCCTTCTCTTCTGTCTTCATTCTTGTAGCAGTCTTTGCATGCAGGTGTTCTTGGGAAGATTTGATGGTTATCAAATCTAACATGGTATTAGAGCCATCTTGCTGCTCGCTGTTCGTGTTTTGTTGAAGTGTTTCAGAAGCAGGAGGTTTTCAAGGGTTTCAAGAGTTTTTTTGTGGATCTGGGGGGGAGCCAAAATTTGGCTCACCTTGGGCAAAAACAGACACCACCATTGTGTCTGGAAGGCCCAAGAACCCCTAAATCTATATAAAACTTGTCCATTTTGGACACAGTGGCATCAGAGGAAAATTTTATTTGCATACCAGGGCCGTACAGCCCTGGCACGCACTCCGAGACGGCGATTTTTGAAAAAAATTATTAAAATTTTTTTTTACAGGGCGGCCTCCTGGGTGCCACCCAGCGGCCACCCGGGCGCCACCCCGCGGCCTCCGCCGAGCCGCTAGCAGCTGCAAGCCACCGCGCTCCTCCGCCGCGCCACCAGCGGCCACCACGCCGCCTCTCTGCGGCCTCCGCCGCCCTCGGACCCGCCGCCCGCGCCTGCGCCCGCACCCATGCTGCCGCCGCCCTCCGCGGCCTCCGCTCCGTCGGCCCCCGCTCTGCCCGCGCCCGCCGCCCTCCGCTCTGCTCCGCCAGCCCGCGCCCCCGCTCCGCTCTGCAGGCTCCGCCCGGCCCACCGCCGCTCCGCTGGCCCCCGCTGCCGGTGGCGGCCCGTTTCAGCCCCCACGGGCTCATATACACAGCCGCGCGGTCATATGACCAATCAGGGGCTATGTCCCAGCCCCCGGAGCGCTCCATGCGCCCGGGGGCCTATTTTTTTAGCTCCTGGGGCATGTTGTAAGCCTTTTTTGGCAATTTTAGGGGTACTGGGCTTTTTTCGCTCTACAGGGAGCATACGGGGGTTTTTTTCTGACTTCCATATATCGTCGGAAAGCTCTTTTTGAGAACTTTTCGATGGTGGAGGTTAGGGTTTTTGGTTTCAGGGTTTCAATAGTATTTTTTGCTGTTGAAGTCTGATATCTCTTTTTGCCTTCCGAGAGTCATATCTGGCTCATCCGGACTCCTTTTTCGACAAATGAGATATCGTCGGAAAGCTGATTCTATGTACTATTCAATGGTAGAGGTATTTCTTCTAGATTCTGCTTCAAAATTTCACTTTTTCGAGTTATGCAGTTTATGCCCTCTGGTGGTGTGCTTGTTTCTACAGGTCAGGGGATCTCTTCTTCTGGTTTCTTAGTGCACTCTTCTTTCTGACTTCTGAGTTTGCATGCTCTTTCTGATGTATTTTTGTTCTGTAAATGCATTAAGATAAAGTGCCCTCTTCTGCATTTCTGGGATCTTTTTCACCTGGTTCAGTTTTAGTATTCGCACTCAGTTATAAAGTGCCATGGGGGGATTCTAATGCATTTGCCACTATAGGCGCATCCACTTTTGTCAAGTGAGTGTACCTTCCACGACATTAGCCCATGTAGACTGTGTCTATGACACCACCCTTTATCCTGTGTGTGTGCTTCTGTTGCACTGTTGGTGTTCCCGGTTCTTCTTCTGCAGCTGTTTCTGGCATCGCATTTCAGTATTCCTGTCACCTCTCCCAGTTCAGCATTATGGGGGGGTTCACCTGTTGGTTCTATTGCTTCCTGGTTCGATTGATCAGCTCTTCAGACACTTGTCTTCTCTACTTGGTCATGCACTTCAGTGGGGGTTCCAGCAGTATCTTCTGACAGAGTTTTCAGACATGCTTCGGAGGAGCTTCTTGCTCTCTTCTTGTTCCTTTCTCTGGGACATCTTTTGCTTTATGTCTTGGGTACCTGATCAGGCCTTGTTTCCGGGACCCATAGCTCTTTCATGCATTTTTGTTTTCATGCATCTTTTAGTCCTTAGTTGTTTAGCTTCTCCCTAAGTTACACTTAAGGGGGGGTGTTAGAGTAGTCATATTATAGCTAATAATTAATTTATTTAATTATTAGTCTATTATTCTCTACACTTAAGTTAGACTTAGGCATCTTATTATTCTTTAGGGTTTTCACCTTTAGGGTTTCGGTATCCTTTATAAAGATTCACCGTTTTGTAATTCATAAGGAGATTGTATTATTTTCATTTGGTTAATAGAAGCTTTTTTCTATCACAATGATTTTCCTGTCTCTGGCCTTTTGGCCGCCATAGTTTCTGCTTTCTCTTCTGTCTTCATTCTTGTAGCAGTCTTTGCATGCAGGTGTTCTTGGGAAGATTTGATGGTTATCAAATCTAACAGCTATGACACCTGAGGTTAGAGAGCTACAAAGACAAGTGCGAGCATTGCAAGAAGAGATTCGTAGAGGAATGAATCTTAATGTCAGAGATGAAAGCGAGGATGAAGCCGAATAAGAATATCAAGAAGGAGAAGCTAAAATTGTGAACCACAAGGAAGAAAGACTTTTTTGGGCCATTTCTAAGATTGGGAAAAGACCTAAGATTGAGGTTCCTACATTTTTTGAAAATCTTAACCCAGAAGAATTGATCGACTGGATCAATGAATGTGAAGAATATTTTGAGTATGAAGATGTTGAGGATCTTGATAGTGTCAAATTTGCGAAGGCCAGACTGAAAGGTCATGCGAAGATATGGTGGCAAGAGATTCAGATGGAGCGAAATAGAAGAGGAAAGGAGAAAATCACGAGATGGGATCGGATGGTGGATAAATTGAATCGACAATTCATTCCTGTTGATTATGAGCTTGACCTACTGAAGAAAATGCAAAGTTTGAAGCAAGCAAGAAGATCTTTTCAAGAGTATACAGAGGAGTTCTATCGACTTCTCATCAGAACACGCCATGCAGAAGCTGATAAGGGGAAAGTTTCCTGATACCTTAATGGGTTAAGGCCAAGCATTCAGGAGGAGCTGAATTTAATTCGAATGAATAGTATTGAAGAAGCATACCAGTTTGCCCTAAAAGTAGAGGAAAAGCTGAACAAGAAGTTTGAGAGCAGACAAAATGGAAGAGGTTGCGGTGGATGATCTGGTGGACGATCATATGCTGGCCAAAATGAAGATCTGAAAAAGAAGGATGAGACTAGTAGCAGTCAGAATCAAAGAGGAAATAATTTCAATCATTTTCAGGATCAGAGTAATAGAGATCAGAGAGGAAGAGGAAGAGGACAAGGATCTGAAAGAGGAGGCTTCCATGGAACATTTTTTCACTATGGAGAAGAAGGTCATAAGGCATTTGAATGTCCTCAGCACCAAGGCAGAATAGATAGGAGAAATTAAGACCAGGCCAGAGTTGCACGTGTAGATGAAGATGTCAGATCATCAAATTCTGAAGATGCTGAAAGAGGAGAAACATTGATTAACTGAAGAGTCTTGTTGAATGGTGAGAATGAACCTGAGCAAAGGAGGAGCCTATTTCACACCAGGTGCAAGTGTGAAGGTAAATTTTGTGATGTGATTATTGATAGTGGAAGCACTGACAATTTGGTGTCAGAAAAGATGGTGACAAAGTTGAAGCTCAAGAGACAGAAACACCCACATCCATATCAGATTGCCTAGGTACAGGATGACCACAAGGTCATGGTCAATGAATAATGCCTAGTGAAGTTCAAGGTTGGTGGATACCAAGATGAGGTATTGTGTGATATCATCTCTATGGATGCATGTCATATGTTGTTGGGTAGACCGTGACAGTTTGACAGATGTGCTGTATATGATGGTCGTGTGAATAGCTATTCTCTGACAAAGGATGGAGTGTGACATAAGCTAAAGCCATTGAAGGAGACTGAAGAAAATGTATGCGGTAATGCAAGAATAACATTTGTTGATGGAAGAAAATTCCTAGATGGTATGAGGAATGAGCATGTGTGTTTTTCTCTAATTCCAAAAGTTGGTAAAGAAGAAGTAGAGGATGTACCTGTAGAGGTTGCAGATTTGTTGAATGAGTTTTAAGATATTATATCTGATAATGTACCTGATGGATTACCACCGGTAAGGAAAATCAGTCATCAGATGGATTTGATTCCAAGAGCCAATTTGCCAAATAAGGCAGCACATAGAATGACACCAGTAGAAAGTGAAGAGTTGAACAGATAAGTACATGAGTTATTGTAGAAGGGGTTGATTCGAGAGAGTTTGAGTCCCTATGCTATACCAGCAGTATTAGCAGCAAAGAAGAATGGAGAGTGGAGGATGTGTACAGATTCTAGAGCAATAAACAAGATCACAATGAGGTATAGGTTTCCATTGCCATGAATGGATGATATTATGGACTGTTTGAGTGGAGCTGTGTATTTTTCAAAGATAGATCTGAAAAGTGGATATCATCAGATTCGGATCAGAGAAGGAGATGAATGGAAGAGTGCCTTCAAGATAAAGGAAGGACTGTATGAGTGGTTAGTCATGTCTTTGGGCCTAACCAATGCACCGAGCACTTTCATGCGGCTCATGAACGAGGTTCTGAAAGAATTTCTGGGTAAGTTTGTCATTGTTTACCTAGATGATATTTTGATTTTTAGCAAGACATTGGAGGAACATATGATGCATATTCGTATGGTATTTGAGAAGCTGAGAGAAGAGAAATTGTTGATTAATTTGAAGAAGTGCAGTTTTGTGAAGAAAGAGTTAGTGTATTTGGGGTTTGTAGTTTCAAGAGAAGGTCTAAAAAAGGACCCAGAGAAGGTACAGGCTATCCTTGAATGGCCTACTCCAAGGAGTGCTACTGAGGTAAGATCTTTTCATGGTCTAGCCAGCCTTTACAGAAAGTTTATTAAAAAATTTAGCAGTATTTATGGACCCTTGACTGAAACAATGAGAGGGGATAGAAAAGAATTTAAGTGGACTAATGGGGCAGAAAAAAAATTTCAATTGTTGAAACAAAAAGTTACAGAACAACCTGTTTTAGCCCTTCCAAATTTTAATAAGGTGTTTCAAGTAGATTGTGATGCTAGTGGTACTGCAATAGGAGTTGTTATGAGCCAAGAAGGTAAACCTGTTACGTATTTCAGTGAGAAGTTAAATAATGCCAAGAGGAAATATTCTGTTTATGATCAGGAATTTTATGCTATAGTTCAGGCATTAAAGAAGTGGAGACATTATCTGCTTCCTAAGGAGTTTGTTTTGTATACTGATCATCAAGCTTTGCAATATTTGAATAGTCAAGGAAAGTTGAATCAGAGGCATTTGAAATGGGTTGAGTTTTTGCAGAGTTATACATTTATTTTGAAACACAGGAGTGGAAAGTTTAATAGGGTTGCAGATGCTCTTAGTAGAAGGCAACTATTGCTGACAGAAATGCAGATTGAAGTGGTTGGGTTCAAGGAACTCAAGAATTTGTATCCAGAGAATCCTAATTTTGGTGAAGCTTGGAAAGCTTGTACAGAACCTGTTACTCTAGACAGGATGAAATGGTTGGATTTCATCATTCAGGATGATATGCTATTTAGAGGGAGTCAGTTGTGCATTCTCTAAAGCTCTATGAGGGAGAATCTCATCAAGGAGAAGCATAGTGGAGGATTGGCGGGACATTTTGGTCATGATAAAACCCTTGCTTTGGTTAGTGAAAATTATTATTGGCCACAATTACAACAAGATGTCAAGAATTTTGTACAAAGTTGCAGAGTATGTCAGATGGCGAAAGGAGTGAAGCAGAATATAGGGTTGTATCAGCCATTATCTGTACCAGAGAAGCCTTGGGAGGATATCAGCATGGACTTTGTTCTTGGTTTACCAAGGACTCAGCGGGGATATGATTCAATTTTTGTGGTGGTTGACAGATTTTCAAAGATGGCACATTTCATTCCCTGCAAGAAGACTAATGATGTTGTTCATGTAGCAGAATTGTTTTTCAGAGAAGTGGTGAGACTACATAGTTTGCCAAAGACCATAGTTTCAGATCGAGATACTAAGTTTGTTGGATATTTTTGGCAGACATTGTGGAAGAAGTTGAAGATAGATTTGAAGTTCAGTTCATCACATCATCCACAGACTGATGGATAGACAGAGGTGGTGAATAGGAGTTTGGGAAATTTGCTAAGATGTTTGGTTGGAGATAAGCCAACAGGATGAGATTTGATTTTACCACAGGTGGAATTTACATACAATAATTCTGTCAACAGGAGCACTGGTAAATCATCATTCTAGATTGTATATGGAAGTAGTCCAAGAAATGCATCTGAATTGAGAAAGATAGATAAAGGAGAAATAATTAGTGCTGAAGCTGAGGATTTTACAGAACACTTGAAGAACATCCATGGGGAGGTGAGGAAGTATATTACCAAGATGAACGCATAGTATAAGGCTAAGGCAGATGAGAAAATGAGGTATAAGGAATTTTAGGTTGGTGATGAAGTCATGGTTCATTTGCGGAAAGAGCGGTTTCCAGTTGGTACATATAACAAGCTGAAAATGAAGAAGTTTGGACCATGTAAGATACTGAAGAAACATGATTCAAGAAATGCATATGAGGTAGAATTTCCTATTGAGCTACATATTTCACCGGTGTTTAACATTTTAGATTTGATAGAGTATCATGAAGGAGGTGTTGAAGATGAGATCACAGCAGCACAGTGGAGTATTCCAGCAACTAGTTCAGACACTAAGGAGATTAAAGATATACTGGACAGTCATGTTGGTAGAAGCACAAGGAACAGGACATATGAAAAATATCTAGTCAAGTGGAAAGGATGACCTGTTGAAGATTCATCATGGCTAACAAGGGTGGAGGTTAACCATCTTGGTTTTCCTCTGCACCCCTGAGTCCTGACATGGTCACTTCTCAAATTACCCCGGGTGTCTGATGCAGGAGCATCGTGGGTGTAAGAGCAATCTTACATCACCCAAAAAAAATATTTCTATTTTTATATTCAATAAGGGCTATTTTGTGCAGAGCTGCTATTTATGGAAAGTTACTATTTTTGGTAATTTTTATATGTGCTCAGAATGATCTGATTTATTTCTTGGAGGTTCATTTTGGTCATATAAGTCTTCCAGTAAAGTTTCATTGCCAGATCAAGTGTATATTGGAAGATATTGAAGATTTTCAGTATTGGCAGCAGGGTACAGAAACTTTGAACTCAGTTTTGAAGGCTTTAGAGGCCCCGGATGAGGTTGAAAATTTGGGTGACGGGCGCTTGCACTGGTCAAGCCTGTAGACCGCTTCATGGTGTTTTTGAAATGGGGTTATAATAGCCGATTAGGTCAACTGGTGATGACTTATGGTCTTCAGAAGTTGGGCCACCTGAAATGGTAGAAAATAATTTTCTTCAAAATTTATGTTTGGGTTTCAAAGGTTATCTTGAGCTGACTATGATGTAATAAAATATAAAATAAAATAATTCTAAGTTTGGTCGGCCTTATTGGCTAAAATTCTGGAACCTTCCCAGGCGGTGGAAAATTGCCTATATAAGGAAGGCTGTATTATTGTCTTAGGCAGTTTAGAATAGTTCTGGGTAGTAGATCTGGGTATTGATTCGAGGCTTTGTCCTACAAAATATTGTAAGGGAATGCCCATGTGGCTTTGCATATTGTAATTCTGAAAGTTTGTAATTCCACATTTGTGGAGATAATAAGAGGCCAATTTTATGTTCTTGCATATTATTGTTGTTGTTTCTCTATTTCTGTTATGTGTTTGTGATATTAAGGGGAGCACCCTTCATCACCTGGCTAGCCTAGAAAGTGTCACCTGAGAATTTTCTACTGTATACCTAGTTTCGGTCATTTTGTAGTTGCTTTTAGTTGGCTAGGTCTTTAGGAAGGTAGCTTATCTTGCCGCTGGAAGCCCGTCTTTACCCTAAATTTTTGTTTTACCCCTCTAGGGGTAGTGTCATTTGATTTACAAAGTCACCTTGGGAAGAATTGTCAAGTTAGAAGATTATTCCTATTGAGAAAGTATATCTCTAGAGTTGTTAGTAACATTCTTGGAGAATTCTAGTACTCTTTTTGTCCAAATCATTTCCAGTCAAATTCAATTTCAATTATACAATTTGGATAAGTCCATCCTCCTGATTTGAACATGCAAGGATATTGATCCTTTGATTTTAGCACCTCTTTGATAGTGTTGGTAATGCCATTTGCAATTTCTATCTTTCCATCTCTTTTTGGACATTAGAGAACTTTAATTATATTAGTTTGGTGTTGACATTTTGAGAGGTCACCTTATCATCAAGACTCATTTTCTTTCATGTTAGTTACAACAAGGTACCAAGTGAATCAAGGAAAATGACCCCTGGTTGTCTTTAATCAGTTACCCTTAGTTAAGACTCGTCAACAGTGAAAGGGAAAAGAACCCATTTTTTATCAATCCCCTAAAAGTGAGTCTGAGGTTTGTTTTGACCCAAAGAGTAATCCCAATTAATTGAGTACCTCTTTAGCACCTAGTTCCTCAAATATGGATATGAGTTACACCTTCACTAGACAATAAAGAGAAGCAATGAATCAAACTCTTAATGACATGTTCCAATGACATAGGGGTGACATGATGTCTATTGGGTCTTCTTTTGATAGTCCACCTGGATCACCACCTATCAACACAAGGTATCTAGATGCTCATCAACGAGCTGAGAGACATCATAGGAAGGCTCACTTAGATACACGGTCACAACATGAAGACCAAAACAACCAATTTGGTGATGCTCATATCAATGCAGCTGATGTATCTAGACATTTAAGACAACCTTCTCCACTTAGAGACACCTCACGATACGCAAGTGACAGGTTGAAGCGCATTGAGAGGGAGAAACAAGATTTCTTAGATGAACAAGTTGCTAAGAAAGAAAGGTTTAAACAATTGTAGGATGAGGAACGAGCTTTGCTAGACATAAGGAGAAGATCCACACAAGAAGAACAAGATAGGCTCCTAGCGCAACAACTACATAATCAATTCAACAATAGGGGTACCAACAATGGAACCAACTCTCCACCATCTACTCCCTCACCAAGTCCAAGAGCTAGGGGAAGGTCAAGGACCCCATCAAGATCACCTAGTCCTAGAGGAAGAAGGACTTCTCAATATAACCATCATAGGAGAAAATCATCTCCTAGATATTCAAGACAACCCTCCCAACAAGCTCATCATGGCTCTCAACATGGAGGAAGTAATGCCAACTTTGACACTATTGATTTTATGAAAATGCAACAAGAACCATCCTTCCAAAAATATGTGGAGAAAAATAAGGATCAGTTCTTAGAAAGTCTAATCAATAAGGTTGCAAAATTCCAATACAACTTTGATGTGGACCAAAATATTAAGAAGCAAAACCCTTCAACTGATGAGGTGATTAAGAAGATGCAAAAGACTATGGAGAAAATGATGGCTCCTAAGAGTTCCTTCAACTTGGATTCTATATGTCCCAATCCCATTGACAAAAGTGTGGTTATGGTAGATTTTCCTAGAAAGGTTGAAATCCCCACATATGACAAATATGATGGTAGTGGTGACCCCCATAACCATGTACGACAGTTCTATATCATGAGCTTTGAATTTCATCATCAGGACTCCTACCTTATGAGATTATTCCCAAGGAGCCTTAAAGGCCAAGCTATGGAGTGGTTTACTAACACTACCCCTCCTGTTAAAACATTCAAAGAACTTGTCCAAAGGTTTGTGCAGCATTTTGCATATAATTTATCAAGGTCAGTCACCATGCTTGATTTGTCTAAATTAAAACAAAATCAAGGGGAACCCTTTGTGGCATTTTTACAAAGGTGGAGATGCTTATGCTCCAAGTATTCTAGGACCATCCCTAAGGAAGAAAGGATTGATATCATTGTGAGTAATCTAGTGCCAGAACTAAGATATGAAGTTAGAAAAACGGTCTTTAATTCTTTTGACACTATGGTAGAAACTGCATGTCACATCGAGGATGTTCTAAAAGAACAAGGTATTTTGGCCAAACAAAGTAACAACAACAATGGCCAAAACAATAACAACAATAATAAGGATAAAAAGAACTCATATTGGAAGAAAAATAAGCACGTAGTCAATGACAGAGTCATTGCCTCTCCGCAACCTAAGGAACAAGGAGTTCTTAATTTATCCAACATAGTTCAAGCTATGAAGCTGCAGACATCCTTAGACCAACAAGAGCACAAGCCCAAGTATCAAAATAAACCTAAGTCAGGAAAGAGGCAATTCACTAAGCTTGGAGACTCTTATGTAGACATTTTTAAGACCTTGATTGCTCATAATTTGGCCAACCTTAGGATCCTACACAGTTTCGCATACCGGATCCTAAACCTTATTGGTGGAATGAGAAAGCTTATTGTGTATACCACAATGGGATTGGACATGACATTGAAGGTTGTTTTAAACTCAAACATCTTGTTCAAGACCTTGTTGAGAGTGGGAAATTACAAGTTGATGGGTTGACCACAAATGTAGACCACAAGGCCTTTAAGGAGCCCTTGCCTAAGTATGAGAAAGGGGAGACCTCTCAAAACAAGAATGGCAAGGCCACAATCAATTATACCTATACAGCTACTGAAAATGTCATTAATATGCTTAAGGTTGTGAACAATGATGTCAACATGATGAGAGGGAATGATGCCTATGACTATGATGTAAGCTCACCTCCAATGTTTGATGAAGGACCCATTGTTGTGCTTAGAGGTCCTCAATCTCGAAGGTCATCTCAGCCTCTCAATGCTATTACTAGGAGTCAGTCCCAAGGTCCTATTATAATTAGAGGTCCTAATTCTAGCAAATCCAAGAAACTAGTGTCCAAAAGTGTTCCTCCCAAGTCTACAGTTGGTCCTGATATGAGTTACAATCTTGTTGATCAGTTACAGTGAACACTAGCGCAAATTTCTATTTTTGAGCTCTTAGAATTGTCTCCTAGACACAAGCATGTCCTTGAGGATGCTTTGCGTGTAGAAAATGTCCCTAATAATATAGATGTCAACCAATTCTAGAACATGGTCAACCACCTTGCTAGCCCACATTACCTTACATTTTCTGAAGAAGATGATAAAGCTTTGAGCCATCCACATGATCTTGCCCTTCACATTGAGGTCATGATCCATAAAACTCATGTTAGGTGTGTGTTGATAGATGGGGGTGCTGGGCTCAATATTTGTTCTCTAAGTCTTTTGAAAAACTTGGGTTACTCAGAGCATGCCATTGATACTAGGAAGAAAATTACTATCAAAGCCTTTGATGAGGCTAAGAGAAGTTCTAAGGGGTTAGCTATTCTTCTAGTCAAAATTGGTCCTATTGAAAAAGACATTTTGTTTCAAATCATTGATACTGGTCCTCTAGCATACAACATCCTACTAGGTAGACCATGGATTCACCACATGCAAGCAGTACCATCTACCTATCACCAATGTGTCAAGTTTCCATACAATAGCATAGAAGTCTTCATACCAGGTGATAGTACCTTATTTGTTAATGCCATTTCAGTAGGGGCCCATGTTCCCTTAAATAGAGAAGCAAACAACTTTGGGGTAGCTCTTGAACAATGTAAGGATAAATTCAAGTCCATAGACCTTGGTATGGGAGGGTATCAAATTGAATCCTTTACAAAATTGCCAATTTCACCTAGGTCCTATGGTAAACCATCACAAGAGATGCATCCCTTGTCTTTAGCCATGACTCTATTCAATACTTTTGTAGAGTCTTTAGTACCTATTCAGCATGAGAAATAAGAGGTGGCTGTTAGAGATTGGATATACAAAGAAGAAAAGTACCTACATAATCAAAAAATTTCTCCATCTCCTAAGACTTATGGGAGAGGATACATGTTGGTCACCAACATGGGCTACCTAGGTCATGGTCCTCTCAGTCATAGGTTAGATGCCAAGGCTGAACCACTCAACCATGCTCTTTTTGGTCATAGGACTAAGTCAATGGTTGGCCTGGGGTTTGATAATGGAAAGAACAAAAGTGTCCCTATCCTAGCTACGATGGATAGTGATAGTGATTTAGATTATACACCTAATCTCCAAAACCAACAAGACATGACTAATGATTGGGCGCCTACCACCAATCTCCTTTGGGGGGATTCAGATGATTCAACAGCTAAAAATAGAGGTGCTAGAGAAGGTGATACCCTTCATAATCTCAAAGCTTCTACATCAAGGCATCCCAAGCCTTCTTGGTGTAAACATCCCAACAAAGATTCAGAAATAGATTTGCATAAGTTCGAATGGGACTCTCTTTTAGATGGAACAATTGATTTAGACATGGATGTTGTCCACACCTATAGTACTCAACCCAATGCAACCAATGAACCTAGTGTAGGACTAGAGGATTTGACTCCTTGAATTGCCTTGGTGGATGATGCTTTATTTGGTAGGATGAGTCCTAATTCGGGTATTTTAGAGTGAAACTTGATAGATCCTAACTATGTGATCACGAAAGATAATGCCTTTCATATCAATAATATTGAACCAATCATTGACCTACCACTTGTAAACCATCATTTGATTGATTGGTCACAACTTTGTCAAGAGCCTCAGCTCCTCACTTTTCACAATGACTACAAATTAGCTTGCTACTTGAATGTTCTTGAACCCATAGTCTCTTCCACCAATGAACCTACAACAAGTATGATGGAGCCAGATATTAAGTACCTCAGTCACAAAATCAAAGAAAGGAAAAAAAAGAGAAATGGTTCTGATGGAGAAAACCACTATGTGGCGGTGTCAGAACCCAAAAAAGTAAAAAGAAAGGACATATCTGAAGGTGAAAACCTCCTTGAGGCACCTAAGGATGGGGTACTTAATAACCTATCAAGTTCTTTCCAAGACAAGTCATCAGTTCTTATTGAGCCTACACAACTAGTAAATTTGAATACAAAAGAGGCTCCACAAGTGATTCATCTAGCTCAGTCTTTGTCAGTGCAAGAAAAAGAGGCATACACAAAGTTCTTACAAAATAAGAAAATCAATTTTGCTTGGACATATTTAGACATGCTAGGGCTTGACACTAATATTATTATGCATCACTTATCTATAGCTCTAGGAATTAAACCAGTAAAACAAAAGTTGAGGAGAATGCATCCTCACATAGCTCTCCTTGTTAAGGCTGAATTAGAAAAGCTCTTAGGAGTAGGATTTATTCGAGCTATCGACTATGCCGAGTGGATCTCAAATATTGTTCTAGTTTCAAAGCATGATGGGTCCATTCGTGTATGCACAGACTTTAGAGATCTTAACAAAGCTTTCCCAAAGGATGACTTTCCACTCCCTAACATAGGCATGATAGTGGATATGACTACGGGCTATGAGATATACTCTTTAATGGATGGTTTTTCTAGTTATAACCAAATAAAAATAGCTCCTAAGGATCAAGAAAAGATAGCCTTCACATGTGCATGGGGAACCTATTGTTGGAACGTCATGCCATTTGGATTAAAAAATGCCAGAGCCACATACCAAAGATCTATGACCACAATATTTCATGATATGATGCATAAAACCATGGAGGATTATGTGGATGACACATTGGCCAAGTCTAAGTAAAGGGATACACATCTAGAAGATTTGGAAGTAATTCTAGATTGAATGGAGTAGTTTTAGTTAAGATTGAATCCAAAAAAGTGTGCATTTGGGGTTACCTTAGGTAAACTTCTAGGATTCATAATTTCAGCCAAAGGAATAGAGGTGGATCCCAAAAAGGTTCAAGCCATATTAGATATGCCACCTCCTAAGAACATTAGTCAGATGAGAAGTCTTTAAGGATGACTCCAATCCATATGGAGGTTTATTTCATAGCTTGCAGATAGAGCACAACCATTCAACAAGACATTGCATAAGGGAGCCACATGTGCTTGGAATGAGGATTGCCAAAAGAGCCTAGATCAAATAAAGCAATACTTGGCTAATCCTCCAATTTTAATGCCTCCTATCCTAGGAAAACCATTAATTTTGTACATCTCAGCGATAGAATCTTCCTTGGGGGCATTGTTGGCTCAACTTGATGATACGGGAAAAGAGTGAGCTATCTATTACATCAGTCAAACGCTTGTTTCTTATGAGGTCAGTTATACTAGTATTGAGAAGTCTTGGCTTGGGGTGGTGTTTTCTTCCCAAAAGTTGCATCACTACATACTTGCACATACAATACACCTCATAGCCAAAATTGATCCTCTAAAATACTTTCTTGGTAAGGCCACCCTCACGAGTAGACTTGCTAAATGGATGATGATTCTTTCAGAATTTGACATAGAGTATGTTGAGTGTAAGGCTATAAAAGGACAAGTCATTGTAGACCAATTGGCTAATTTTCCAATTTGAGACAAAACACTAATGAAAGTTGAGTTTCTAGATGAGCAGGTAATGTACATGACTACAAGAACATGGAAGATGTTCTTTGATGGTTCAAATATGCAAAATGGATCTAGAGATGGAGTGTTGTTTGTTTCCCCTCATGGGTGTACTATTCCCAAGTCCTATAAATTATTGTTCCCATGCACAAACAACATTGTTGAATATGAGGCCTTAACCAATGGATTGAAAATGGCCATAGAATGGGGAATTACAGAGCTGCATGTCTTTGGGTATTCGCAATTAATTATCAACTAAGTGAATGGAGAGTACCAAACTAAGGATGATAAGCTGATACCTTATAAAAAGATGGTTGAATCATTGTGACGTTACTTTACATTTGTGACATTTCAAGATATCCCTAGAATAGAAAACAAGGTTGCAGATGCTATGGCTACATTCGCTTCACTCCTTTAGTTAGAACAACACGAATCAAGATTTGAATTCTTGGTGGAAGAGCTACACCATCCCATCTTTGACTCCTCTGAAAGCCATGTCATTTGTACCTTGGTCACTCATGAGTCTTCCCGTTATGGTGCTATCTATTCGCACCTTCATGATGGCATCATTCCTAAATCATTTAACCAATCTAAATGAAGAAACCTTATCTGTAATGCCTCTCACCATACCCTTATCTTTGGTGATCTATATAGGAGGGGTTTAGATGGGACACTTCTTAGGTGCTTGGAAAAGGATGATTCTGATAGAGCGTTAGTTGACATCCATGAGGGCATTTGTGGAGGACATTCCAATGGTCTTGCGATGGCCCAAAGGCTACTTAGGGTGGGGTAATATTGGCCCACAATGTAGATGGATGCTATAGCTTTTGCCAAGTCTTGTGAAAAGTGTCAAAAACATGGAAACCTGATTCATGCTTCAGGTAGGGAGCTTATTCCTTCTATTTCTCATTGGCCATTTCAGTGCTGGGCCTTTGACCTTGTTGGGCAGATTCATCCCAACTCATTAGGTGGACATAAATTCATAATTACTACTACTAACTACTTTACCAAATGGGTAGAAGCCATTCCACTCTTTGTTGCTTTAGGAAAGACAATTTCTTTGTTCATATTGAATCACATCATTTGTCAGTTTGGGATACCTTCTGAGATAATCACTAACAATGGAGGTTAGTTCAAAAACAAGGACCTTACACACCTTTGCAAGAAATTCAAGATAAAGCAACATTGGTCCTCCATTTACTTCCCACAAGGAAATGGACAAGCAGAGGCCTCCATTAAAACCATTCTTAAGATTCTCCATAGAACAATTCACAAGAATGGTCAAGACTGGCACTTATAGATCAATCTAGCCTTATGGGCTTACAGAATGAGTATGCATACTCCCATAGGGGCTACTCCTTTTGCCCTCACTTATGGTGTTGAAGTAGTATTACCTTTAGAAGTTGAGATTCCCTCACTTAGAGTGTCTCTCAAAGGTTTGATTATAGATGAAGATTATCATGCCATGAAGTTGCAAGAATTGGAACTTCTTGATGAGAAATGAAGAGCATCTTTTGATCACATGAGAGTCTACCAAAATCATATGTCCAAAGCATTCAACAAGAAGGTTCACCCTAGAGAATTTCAAGTAGGAGATCTTGTCTTGCATGAGAATCCTAGGAACTAACAACATCATGAACAAAAGGGAAAATTTAAACCTAATTGGCTTGACCATACATTATTACTGCTGCTTTTGGGATAGGTGCTTACTTGCTATCTAATGAACAGGAGGAACAACTCCCTAATCCTATTAATGTTTTGCACCTCAAGAAGTTCTATCCATGATGCCTATTCTATCTGGGGGAATCCTTTATACATATGTATGGGTCCTGAAAAATATTCCAAAAAAAAATTCATATATGATGCTAAAAATATCCAAAAAAGCATATAGAGTCCTAAAAAAATACAAAAAAATAAAAAAATGCAAAAAATTCAAAAAAAATAGAAAAAGTGCCTTGGTGAAAACTTGGAAACAGGTGCCTTGGTAGCAAAAATACCAAAAAAATCAAAAATCAAAAAATTTTCAAGTGGTGAAAACCTAGAAATAGGCGCTACTTGAGGCCTTTGCACCCTTGTCTCTTAGCATGCATCCTCAAAACTTAGCCATTCTCCATCATGCCTTGACCTTATTTGACTTGGTATAGAATTGGTCTTTGTCTTTGTCTAGGGGGCATAATTGTATTAGCTTTGATCCTTTAGGATGCATTGGTCTTTAGGACATCTTGCAAATAGTGTTTCTCAACACCACCCAAATTGTGTTTTTCAACACTACCCTAGCATCGAGTGTTTCTCAACACTTATCAGATGTCTTACCTACTAGTCTAAGTATGATGTGATATCGCTCATTAGCAAATTTGATACTCAAAGTTTGACTCTATGACCAACACACATGCACTTAAACACTTGACTCATTGAGATATGTTGACTTTATTCTTCTTTGTGTGTTGTCTATGATGATTTCTTTGATGAGTGGTCTCTCCCTGAGAAGTTTTCAATGATGCATAGCTAGAAGACTTAGGGTATGAGAATATGTTTTATTTCTTTATCTACTTCTAGGTATATTTCACTGATCCTAACTATCATGAGCATTTATGTTGGTCTTACTTTTCACTAGGGATTGACAAGGTATTATCCTTGACTATTTCGTGAGTGCATGCTTATAGCCATCTTGACCTTCTTATGTCCTAATGCAAGCATAATCTCGCTATAGTAAACTTAGGTAATCTCACTACACTAGTCATCTTGACCTATATGTCTTTGGTACCTAGGTGGGATTCCCACATTTCATTTGATATAGATCATATTCATATACCCATAGTCATACGAGTGTGTATTGTATGATCTTGTGACGCTACCAATAATACTCGATGATGATAATTAGATGTCTATAAGTGTTGTGACATTGCAAGTCATCCACTTTTTCATAGTAGCTTGCATTTTTAGGGTCATGTTAGATTAGTTTTTCCTTTTGCATATGGAAAGAGCTCTCCTTTTTATCTCACATGGACTTGTCAGTCAACTATGCTCATCTTCCCTTTTCTCGATCATGTCTTTCACTCTTTGTCTTTCATCTCAGACCTATTCCTGTCATCACAAGGGGTTAATCATATCATCATATCTATATCTCAAAAATGTCATTTTTAGAAGCATGAGTCTATATCATACACATGAGAATTAAACATACATCTATGAGAGAGAATATACTTGAGCATATAAACATACATTTTGAGTAAAATGACAAGACAATACATAAATTGATACATCCATCACAAGTGAGACGTACACACATGATATATCAAACATCCAGTAATCTCATATATATATATATATATATATATATATATATATATATATATATATATATATATATATATATATATATATATATATATATATATATATATATATATATATATATATATATATATATATGTCATGATATATAGTACAAAGTGAGATCCCAAAATCTAGATCACAATTCTCAGGATATGTCCAAAACATCTAAACCTAAGCCCTAAACCTAGGTCTGACTCTCCCCATTACATGGTGGTGGTGGAGGTGGTGTTGCAGCCCTGTCTGGCACCATATCTAATCTACTTGCCCTTTGAGAGTAAGATGGCACTCTCTATCCCTTGGGTATAGCCTATAGGTAGAGTCCATGGTAATAAGAAGCTCATGTTGTCTATCTCCAAATCTCTACTGCATCAACCTATGCCACCTACTCCCAGCGTGCTATCTCTACCCTAAGATTAGTGATCTACTGATCTCTCTCTACCCTCAAGTCAGCTAGCTACTAGTCTCTCACTTCTATGGTGATCCTTAGCTGCTACATCTCTATCTCTAGAGTTTGTATTCGGGCTCTTAGGTCCTCCCCTCCCGCAGGCTGCTCCTATTGTCCCTTTGTCTATCAGTGAGCTAGTCTCACCTTGTCCTCAAGAGTCACTGATCTCTATCCCTCTGGCCATTTTTTACCACCTAATCCTGATCCCTCCCCTCTCTCCATTCCTCTTCCTCTCCCTCTCCCTCTCCCTCCATCCCCTTTGTCTCCTCCATCCCCTTCATCTCCTTCATCCCCTCCATCTCCCCCATCATCCCCCTGAGCAACTAGTAGTGCATCTGGTATGGTGAATCTAGGGAATGGAGCCCTACGCCTCTCTTCTCTATAAGTTGCATCTATGCCTGCATCAACCATGTCTAGAAGGTACTCCCATGGCTCCTAACATATAGCAGCTATCTCTTGTACTACCTACTAGTAATCCAACATCGGCAGCCAACCATGCCCCTCCTCATCGCAAAATTGAGCATGTGTAGTGGTCTCTATAGACACCCTCTGCTGGCATCCAAACTATCTCCAGACCTAAGTAATAATGAATCTCTCCATAATGTCTACATGACAACCTACTAATGGCTAACTAAAAAGCATTTAATCTAGCTCCCACCTATCACCCCACTACTCAGATGTCCTATAAGGTCTCTAAGTGAATGAGGTGAGCTCATCCAACACCCTGTGATAGTAAGCAACATCCCCGCTATGTGCCTGCAAGATGAAACTGGTATATCTATACATGTAGGGATATCTGCACTCCCTAGGCTGCACTTGTGGATGCACTACAATAATGTGCTCCCACACCCATATCTGAGTGAGTATAACCCAGCATGCCCAAGTCCTACCATCTTGGTAGATGATCTCATGTAGCTCATAGTACATCTTTGCTAGTATGGTAGGACCCCATGCCATATGACAAGGTCTGCCTACTAAGTCCACCAGTAGTCTGCCCCATCTAAGAGGGAATCCATTTTGACTATAGTCAGTCATCAGGGCCTATAATATGATGGATGCAACAATACATGGCACTAGATAATCTTGACCAAAGTCAGCCATCAACCAATCCCAACTGACATGTCAGTCTAGGATGGTGACATCCTGGAACATACCCTAGATAGCCTATCTCCCCTCTATTGGATCCTGATCATAGTAGACCTGTGTCATAAAATAATCATGTTGGTTTCTATCATAAGGGAAACTTTATAACTTCAATTATCTATAAACATGATTATACTAATAGGCTCTCCATGACATGGAACCTATAGGATCTGATAAATGTCCTCCAATGTTATGGATGCCTCTCCAATAGGTAGATGAAAGGTGTTGTGCTCACTATGCCATCTCTCGGCCATAGTAGTCAACAACCTATGATCAGCTCAGATATGGGGCATCTGTAGCAAATACCAAAAACCCATCGCCCTCAAATTGGCCTTGCCCAGATCATCCAGATCTCGGATAAACTGCAATCCAGTCACCTAGGGTGCTCTGATCCGGAGAATAGGGAAGTTCTCTTGCAAGTGATTTCAACCATACCAAATGTCAATACATATCATGAAGGATGTATACTATCAGTACAATGCATTTTAAAATCAAACATTGTTTAGACCCATGTCATTTTACTCAAAAACATTAAAACATGTCAAAATTTTATACTAGGCAACACTATTTTTTGATTAAGTGTCATGTGACACTTTGTCTTATAGTAGTGCGACATTTTCTATTTGGTCAACACTTCACATAGTGTCACCTAACATTTCATCCCATGTCATGTGACACTAGATTTAATGTTCGTGTGACACTATTTTGACCCATGAAGTGTCGCATGAGATTCATCCTCAAAGGGTGCGACACTTTTATAGTGTCGCATGACTTTTCACCTAAACTAAAAATTTGAAATTTGAAAAACAATTAAAAACATGTTAAATTCTCATTAATGACTCAAAAAAGTGAAGTTTTTCTGAAAACTCACCGAGGCAGCATAGTGTGGAGGCCGATTGTGCAACCGACCACCCTCAAACCGATGCTTGTGGACTGGAATCACTACTTGCTGGGCCATTTTCTCTCTCTAAGCTCTCACAATTCTCAAATCAATAAAAGTCAAATGATTTTGAAAATGACACTTTTTGCCCATTGTATAGCATTTTGACTTTTTGACCTAATTTTCAAAATACCTCAAAATTGTGCAAAAATTGCACCCCTAGCTAATTTTGACATCTTGGATCCATTTTTAGATTCGAAATCAAAATCCGAGTTAATATTGATAGTGAAAATCACATTTCAAAATTTTCACCCTCATTTACGCAATTGGCTAACCATTTGAGGCCTGATCCTTCAATCTTTGTTGGGGCATCTTCATTTCTTCACCCCCATCTCTTTCAAACTCCTAGTCTCTTATTCATTATCACTCACTTCATTTCTCTAAGGTTTGACTTAATTTTTATCCTATATCTTTCCCAGTCAAACCTAGTCAACCTGAGACATGTCTTTACTACTTGATGATTATCCTATTGCCCTATTCGTCGACTATGATTTATAGTCCTTTGATCAAGTTTATCAATTTACTATTCTCCTCTACCTAATTTTGATTTCAATTCTGACGGGGCAATACCTATCAGCTTTAATCTTTGATTCAGCTTCATTCAGCTCAGCTTGAGATTCTTATTTTGAGACTTGATTATCACATAGCAGCGATGGTGGTGATTTCATCTTTTGATTTTTATCTCCTATTTTTCAGACTTGATTATTGCCTACCAGCAATGGTGATAGTTTTTTCTAAGACTTGATTTGCACCAGCAGCGATGGTGTTGGTCTTGTCTTTCAACTTTTGCTTATTTTTGTCCTAATGTGTTCTCAAAATGAACACACATCTAGGTTGTTTTATGATCCCAAATTGATCTCACGTTACAATTCTTCTTTGACTACATGTGTTCCTAAAATGATCACACATTAGTCAAAGAGGGGCAAGTGTATGCACCCTAAAATGGTGGCCTAGACTTTGGGCCCCCATTTAGCAATTTATCAAATCCCTAAAGTAGTATTTTCAAAAATCAGCATTTTATCAAAAATATCAATTTTCTTGATCAAATCCTATTTTATCATTTTCAGTTATTTGCCTTGGGCTAGCCATTTTATTGTAAGTCTTTATTTATTTAAAAGGAATATTTCCTCCCCTTTTAATAAATAAAAATCCCCCACTTTTCCTCTTATCCTAAGTTGCACAAATAAAGCATTATTCTTATTTTATAAAAAGGGAAAAAGCACTTTTTGTCTTATATGGACAAAAAAGTCAACTCTTGTTTTCTCATTGGAGGATATTTGTGCACATGGATTGCTCCTCTTTGATGCTCCACCATTGATTAAGACTTTTGCCTCTTAATCTCCATGGTCCATTCTTTTTCATTTCCTATAAAAGGAGAGCTCTCTTCCTCATTTGCATAGCTATCATTCATGTTTTATGCTAATGTTATGTTGCAGGTTTTCTAGGTCATTTGGAGCTCTTTGAAGACATCCTTGCATCCAAGCTTTGAAGACATTGTTGTTGCATTTCATCTAGTTTTCTTTCATAGTTGCATAATCATGGCATTCTTATTATAGATTTCCTTTATCCAATAGATTAGTCTCACATAGCTTAATTAGGAGGGATTGTAAGACTTGTACTTTCCTTTCATAGTCTAGTTTGCACTTTCCTTTCATAGATTAGATTTCCTTTCAAGCATTGCATTGTTATCATTTATATTAGCTTGCATCTTCATTTTTAGTTTACTTGCATTGCATTTTCATTTGATTCTTGGAGATATTGGCACTCTTTCCCTTGTCTTCACTTGAGTCTCTCATTGTGTGGTTGACTAGCAAGATCATGAGTTTGTAGCTCTAGCTGAGAGCAATTTTACAAATCTTACAACTCCATACATAAAGAGCTATGTATTGATTTTTGAGACCTCATTCTTGAGTGTTCTTGATTGTAAGGATTCATAGAAGTGCACTACTTTTGTGTGTATAATATCATCCACAATCAAGAAAGTGCAATCAAGTGATCAAGAAATCTTCAAGAAAGAAAGTATTCAAGCATCCATCAAGGAGATCCATTGCTAGCCATTGAAGGATTCAATCTCTTTGTAGCCCCCTTGAAGATTTTTCCATTCATATTCATCCAAGCTTCTTCCTATGCTAATATCCATTCAAGATTGGTATTGAAGATCTAATGCCATTGATTTGAGACATCCTACACACAATTCTACATTCATATGTAGTATCCATACTTGTGGATTCAAGGATTCAAATCCTCCACAAGGATTTCAACATAAGCAAGGTGAATAGTTTCATTTACTTTGTTTATATATTGCAATTTCAATTACATTTCATGGTTCATTCCAAATTAAGGTTAGACAAAGGAAAAATCCCCATCCAAACAACAAAAAATCTTTTTCATGTAGGTACAGGTACAAGATAGTAAATTGCAATTTAGATTTGGATACTCTTTTCAATGAACTTTCATGATCCATGAATAGAAATTCTGTTGGAGTTGTTTCAGGTCAAGGTCGACCTTTAGTGAGGGGTAAGATTATGCTCTGGTATCTGGGTCAAGGTTGGCCTACATTTAGAAAGACATTTTTTGGGGGGGTTTTCTCTATCTTGGTATTTCCAGTCCAGAGCAGGTTGCAGAATTGCCCAAAACTATGCACAGACATTAGAAATCAGTCTTTTCTAGATTTACCCTATTTTGAGGTTAGTATCTATCTTCTATGCATTTAAGATTTCAAGTACATACTTTCTATAGAAGATTATATGATTTTCTCCTTTCTTCATACTCTCCTTAGTTTGATTCATTTGTGCATTGATCACTTCTTTGTGATTAATCAATTTGGATCTCTCCTTTTGGGAATTTGGATTAGGGATATTTCCTATATCCCCATTCATTTTTACCATCATTCATTTTGGTGAACCCGACACACTTACCCTCTTTTCTTTTGTGGAATTAGATGCCCTATTGTGTTTGTGGTGTTAGATTTCCCTTTATATTATACAAAAAAATTGCAAAATCTCTTTCAAAATACAAAAATATTCATTTCGTCATGTTTTATGTTTCCTTAATTTAGTTCATTTTCATTGCATTAGTTTATGAGCTTTACTACCTCGAGTCCTACTTTTAATATTCTGGCTAGATGAAGTCATAGACTTATGGGTGCCTTTGATTCTGAGTCTTCCTCTCCTTTCCTTAGGATCCCAGATTACAATTTGATTATTCATGATTTCAATCCTATTATGGAACAAAAATCTTCTCACTCATCTCATGATGAGGATGATGCTTTAAGAGTTCCTCCTGAAAAAGTCCAAAAAATTTCAACTGAACTTGATAAAATGGGTAATTGGCTTATTCAAGAAAACCATAATCAAGATTTTATTCAAGCTATAGAGGCTCTTAAGAAAGTTCTTCATGATAGTGATCAAGGTGTTAACCTCTTGTGTGGTATTACTCACCTCGTGCATTCAAATGTTAAACCTTTGGCTCAAGAAGCTCAAGATCTAGGATTGATTCCTCTGGTCACTAATATAGAACTTTCTTCTATTACTTTACCTAGTATTCCTACCTATACTTCTCCTCTAGTGATTGCAATGGTTCGCTCTATTCCTATGAGTGTTCCTCATGAGTCCCTTCCTACATCACAACCTTCTTACCATAATGTTCCTTTTACTTATTCTAATCCTCTTCCAACTGTAGTTCCAAGTATTCCTCTAGTTGTGTCTTCCATTCCTATAGCTTCTTACACTTTACCTAGTGTTTCTAATATTGCTATTCCTCCTATTTCTTCTAATGATTCAACAATTATCAGTTTGGCTCAAACTATGTCATCTTTATGACAACAACTTGCATCCTTGAATCAAAACAAGTTTAACATTCCTACATGTGACATGGGAATTCCTTTGTCTCAAGATATCATCCATACTCCCATTCCTCAGCAAGCCGATATGCCTTGTCTTGAGAATTACAATGGTAAGGGAGACCCTGTTCATCATGTTAAAACATTTCAAATTATTTGTAGTGATAATTCTCATGACCATAGTATTTTAGCCAATTTTTTTGCTATAAATTTTCATCACAAGGCCTTATAATGGTACTGTTCCTTGCCTCCCTATTCTATTCATTCATTTTCACAACTTGCTAATGCTTTTATTCAACAATTTCAAAATAATATTGGCCTACAGGTGTCTTTGACTGATTTGATGCATTGTAAACAAAGTTCTAAGGAAAAATTGACTGAATTTATTGGTAGATTTAAGAATTTACATGTTCAGATTTCCTATCCTTTTCCTGATATTGATATTCAACTTATATGTATTTCAAATTTGGAAAAGGATATTAGAGATAAGATGATGCTTACTGATTTTACCTCTTTTCAACAACTTCATGTAGTGCTTCATCATTATCAATTACAAGTGAGTCAATTTGAGAGAAACACTCCAATGGCTCCTGTTCCAATTGATAAGAGTGATGCTGCTCCTAATCCAAACAAATTTAAAAAATTCAACAACTATGTCAAGATAAACAAACAAGTGAATGCAGTTGCTGATCAAGTTGTTTTTGCATCTCACAATGCCACTTCTACATCCACTTCTTTTTGATTAAATCGTATGTTTACTCCTCTTTCTGAATCTTTACATTCTATTATGAATAGGTTGTTAACTACTAATATGATTACTTTACCACCTATTTCACCTCTTTTACCTGCTACAATAGCATCCAAATCTTTTGATCCTAAAGATTTTTGTCAATATCATCATCATAATGGTCATGAAACTGAGAAGTTTTATTCTTTAAAACATAAGGTTCAAGACCTAATCGACTCTAATGCTTTATCATTTGACAATCTTGATGGCAGCAGGAACAAATCTGTCTCTCCTCCTAATCAAAATCTTCAAATCTATATGAATCCTTTACCTACACATGATACTAATACAATTTCTTAGCCATATTCTATGGATATTGTGTATGATTCAAATATGGATGATCTTAATCACATTGTTATTTAAGTGGAGCATGTTGTTCAAACTATATCTTCACCTCAACCTAAACCTCAGCTTCAAACTTAACCTCAAGTTCCATCTCAACCTCAACCAAAACCATAGCCTAAATTAAAAACTCAACCTAAACCTCGAAAGCAATCTAAGAATAAAAGACCTCGGGAACTTTTGATTACCTTTGATGTTTCTATGACTATTAAAGCTCCTTATGGTCCCCTTTACATTTATGCTAGGATTTCTCAGATACCTACCCATGGTTGTGTTGTAGATCCTACATCCTTAGTCAATGTTATTACTGAAAAAATATTTTTAAGAAAAATTTACAATGTGAGTCTTATGATACATTTGGTGTGTGGATTCAAACTTGTAATGGTTTTATTTATCCATCATTTGGTTCTATTAACTTTCTAGTTGAACTTTGTGGTAAAATTGTGAACACTACCTTCGTTGCTATTCTTGCTTCCGATTAGTTTCAAGTTAAGCTTGGTTTGTCATGGTTAAATGCCATGCATGCTATTAATTCACCTATTCATAGGTGTCTTAAATTAATTCATGATGAAGAAGTGAAGATGATTAATAATATTTTATATCAACCTTCTAGGGCCAAGGATTATGCTACCCTTGATTTCTTTTGGCCTTAATTACCTAATTCATGTCCTTCTTGACTTTATAATCTTTTCTGCTCATATCTAGCCTATAAGAATCATAAGATTCTCAAATTAAGTGTACCTCTAATGGATCTTAATCATGGTTTTCTACCTATACCTTCCATAACTCATTTATCTATGGTTTTTAGTTCTTTTAATCAAGCTCCTAGTGTTGCTTGTGAAGGATCTAGTGATTGCTCCTCCTAGTTCTCAACATATTTAAAATGAGACAAAATGTAATCAATTTTCTAATGAATGTCATAAGAAGCATCATGCTCAAGCTAAAACTTGTAATTTTGTTCTTCAAAATTCTTTACTTTCTTCTGATAAGCCTATGCATGATGTGTTACAAGAAGTTATTGCTAATAATGATATTAAGATGCATGATTATGATTGTTCCATTCATATCTTAGATCCTATTTTGATTAATCTAGATGAAGAAGATACTCTTGATGATGTTAATGATGAATATGAGACTATTGACATTGAAATTGATTTACCTAATATGATTTTGTCATAATTGACACTTACACCTAGTATTGAACATTGTGATTCTCAAGAGGATCTTTGTTTGGAACTGGCTATCATTCCTGCAATATTGGATATAGACCCTCTTGTGAGTTATCCACCTTCCCTAAATGATATAGAATGAGATGGGGAGAGTAGGTGGTGTTCTTGATTAGCTTTTCCTTTATGGTAGCTTTGTTGTGTGTTTGTCTATTGTACTGTGCTTCTCCCTTGATGTGTTTGCAAAATTTTGTTAGATTCTTTTATACGACCCTTGTTACTTTGTTAGTGCAAGGCAACGAAGGAATCAAAACTATTGTACAATTCCTCTATATGTATCTCTATTCTTCTATGTTTTGTTTCATGTTATTTTGTACCTGTGCTATTTTTGTAAATGTTTCCTTGTGTAATCTTCTTGGATTCAAGACTTGGTAGCACTAATTCTTTTTGGTCTCCATGTCATGGTCCGAAAAGATTCTTCTTAGTATCTCTAATGTAATCTTTCCTCCATTGTGATTGTAGTTCTACTTTCTTTGGGGAATGATGTCAATTCATTTGCAATAATATCATCTATATATTATCTTATGATCATACTAACCCTAGGGCAGGTAGATCCCTTATGTGTTCTTTGTATGTTTGTGTGGTATTTCCCATGATTTGTCTTCGTCTGGGGGCATCTCGTAGTGGAAACATAATCAGTGGAGTTATTTATTTTTATGTCAAAGCCATTTCTCCTATTAAAGTGTTAGCAATAACTTTAATGTGGGGGAATACGCTCTTCTCACCTATTGCACACACACACTTTTTGATACACATATATTAATTTTCAAGATACTTTTCTCCCTTTGTGGATTTGTGACTAATCCATAAAGCATGGATTTATATTTTAGGATCTCTTGATCCCTCCAATTTCAAATTTTTGATCCCTTAAGATTGGACGTGTCCTTAAGACTAGATCTTTTTTTTTTTTGGCTTTGCTCTTGTGGAATAGAATATTCCTAAGGGTGAATCCTTGATGGGTTGACTAGTGAGTAGCCACATTCACTAGGTGGTTCAATTCCATCTTTCTAGTTGTGTTGTTTCCTTGTGTGGTTCACAATGGGACATATGTTATCATTGGGCATGGTAATCTCTCTCTCTCTCTCTCTCTCTCTCTCTCTCTAGAGATGTCTCTCTTATTGTGATCTTGGAGTTGAAAAAGACTTGAGTCCTTGGGGGCTTGAGGTTTCCTTTGGCCCTTTGATTTCAATAAGATTATCTTTTCATTATGATCTCCTTTACCAAGAGTTTGCATCGAGTCCATACTCTTGCTAAAGTGGGGGCTTAATGTATCATCTTAAAATGGAACCACTTCCATGTTAAGATCATTTAACCCTTTGATTAAGTGGTCTAGGGTCATGTCAAGCACCTTGAATAGGTCTTTTAATAATCTAGTTGTTTTCCCCTATTTTTCTTCTCTCTCCACCTGTTTCTAGCCTTTTTTTGGCCCTGGACATGAGAACCTGAGATCTGAGACCTTTGGGTCAAGGTCAACCTCCTAGGTCAAGGTCGATCTTGACCCTGAACTAGGGCAGAGTCAACCTCGACTCTAACCTAGGGTAGAGCTGACCTTGACCTTGACCTTGGGTCCAAATTTTAGGTTCCAGAGGTTTCAAGATATCAGGCTTTGGAAAGTTTCATTTTTCCACTTCTAGGTTGGATGTTTTAGATTTCGAAATGGTAAACTCTTAAATTGCATTTAATCTAGGTCCATTTCTAGGGGTTAAGGTTAATTGGTATTTAATTCTCCAATGTTGGCCTCTCTAGAAGTTTTTTCCCTAGATCACTATAAAAGGAAGCCCTCCTCCTCTCATTTTATGCATCCATTATCAAGTATCTCATAGCATCCACAATCAAGCAAGAGAAATCAAATGATCAAGAAATCTTCAAGAAAGCAAGCATTCAAGCATCTATCAAGGAGATCCATTATTAGCCATTGAAGGATTCAATCTCTTTAGAGCCCCCTTGAAGATTTCTCCATTCATATTCATCCAAGCCTCTTCCTATGCTAAGCTCCATTCAAGATTGGTGTTGAAGATCTAATGTCATTGATTTGAGACATCCTACACACAATTCTACATTCATTTGGAGTATCCATACTTGTGGATTCAAGGATTTTAATCCTCCACAAGGATTTCAACATAAGCAAGGTGAATAGTTCCATTTACTTTGTTTATATATTAAAATTTAAATTAAATTTCAAGGTTGATTCCAAATTGGGGTTTGACCAAGGAAAATTCCCCATCCAAATAACAAAAACCCTTTTTCTTGTAGGTATAGGTATAGGTACAAGACAACAAATTACAGTTCTGATCTAGATACCCTTTTTGTTGAACTTCTGAGATCTACAAATAGAATTTTCATCACAGTTGTTTCAAGTCAAGGTTGACCTTCAGTGAGGGGTAAGATTGTCCCCATTATTTGGGTCAAGGTTGACCTACCTTCAGAAAGATAAAAGTTTTCTAGATTTTCTCTGTCTCAGCATTTCCAGTCCTAAGCAAGTTGCATAATTCCCTGAACTATGCACAGACATGACAAATCAATATTTTCTAGATTTACCCTATTTTGAGGTTAGTATCTATCTTCTATGCATTTAAGATTTCAAGCACATATTTTCTATATTAGATTATAGGATTTTCTCCTTTCTTCATATTCTCCTTAGTTTGATTCATTTGTACATTGATCATTTCTTTGTGATTAATCAATTTGGATCTCTCCTTTTGGGAATTTGGATTAGGGATAAGTCCTATATCCCCATTCATTTTTACCATCATTCAGTCTCTTTCTTGAAGATCTTTAAACAAGATGAGTTAGAGGTTATTTCTCCTATTATAAAGATTTAGAACTAGATGGGCTCTCCTAAACTTCTTGTCTTTTTTGGGGTCTCAATTCAACTTTCTTGTATGTAGAAGGTAGTTGAATCACATCTCAATTTTTATCTTGTTGAGGCTCCAATAGGACCTATTAGACCTCATTTTGGTGATTTTGATGCACAAATTTCTTCTATTCTTGATCCCATAAACCTATCCCTTTTCTCTCCTCTTCTTCTCACCTATCCTAACCTTGCATTCAAATTTTGGCCCATTCTCTAGGATACATGTTTCCAATTGTGACATGTCCCTAAGAATCAAGGCCCAAATTTGACCAAAAGCCTAATATAAGGGTATTATTTGGAGATTTCATTTTTTGGTCATCCTAGAACATTTTTGAATCCTAAAATGATAGATTAAATATAGAATCATCAACTTATATCTCCTTATTTTGATATCTATTATCAAGTGCAAGCATTTATTATCTAGTTTTAAAGAAATCAAGAGAAATTGAGTAATTAGGTTCAAGATTTGAAGGCAAGCATCCAAGATCAAGTTTCTCCAATTATTCAAGATCATTCAAGTTAAAAGAAATCATTTTTCATTGAATAAAATTTCTCTTTAATGGTGGCAAAGTAGAGGAAATTCTCAATCAAGAAAGAAGATACGTCAATTCATATTCATTATCCTTCATTGCAAGTGATTTTCAAGCATATCTATATTAACTATCTAGGAGTGGAATTCATAGATATATGAATTTTTGATTTAATAATTGATTCTATATCATATTCCAATTTTAACTCTTTAAATTTCAAGTACATTGAAACATCTTCATGGTTATGAGTGATTTCTACATCTATTCATGAGGGTTTATGTAAGGTGAATCAATCATTTACCTTTTTAAATGATTTCCTTTATGAAATTACATTTTGTTGTTATGGCTGATTCCTAAAAAAGGGGTTGACCAAGGAAAACCCCTTTAAATAACCTCTTCCCTATTTTCTAATGTGTAGGTATAGGTTATAAAGTTGTTAGACAAGATTTAGAAAGATGAAGAACTTTTAGACAATCCCTAAAACATTTTGCCGAAAACACTAGGGACAAGTCACCATTTCCATCATGTCCTAGGTGCATGTCTCCATCACCATCATGTACCCTACAAATTGAGCCTATATTTCAACCACAAGTCAAATCTTTTTTATGGCTTAAACTATTTTTATATATTTCAACTCTTTGTCTGTCTAGATTGTTATGTTTTTACCACTTATTTACTAACTTACCTAGCTAATAATTTACATTACTCTATTTCATCACTTCTATTTTTATAATCACATATTTTACAGAAGAATATTTTTCCCACTTACTATTTAACTCCCCTATTGAACACAGTGGACATTTTCCTTCTAAAATGTGTAATTCTAGAAAATGGGAAGTGACTTACCCATACATACATTTCTCCCCTTTATGCTATCTATATTTTTTATTAACCAAGATCATAACATTTTTTATTCTAATTTTGTGTTTAGATCTACTTTGTATGCATTACAATATTAATCTCACATATTTTCTACATTGTATATGAATTTAGAAATATAGGTTCATGTTATGCACATCTTTGATGAACCTAAGTCTTCTTACATATTTCTAATTTTGGTAGCTAGACCCTCTTTGAATATTTAGATCTACATTGCATGCTTTACATTATATCTTTCTCTTTGATGGTTAGATGTATTTTTCATTAAATTTTATATTTTTCTTAGTTGAGTTTCATATCTCTTTCAAACTCTATATTTGCATTCTATCTATCATTCTTTCATTCTCTTGTGCATGAGTTGTATTACCTTAAGTCCTACCTATTGAATTATAGTTAGGAGAAACCATAGACTTATGGGTTCCTTTGATGTCAAGTCCTTTTTGTTGGAAACTACAATTGAAGCAATTGTTGTTTTTTCATTGATGTAAAACCTTAACTAGTAAGACTATGTCTATCTAAGAAAGTACTATATCTATAGAGCAAGAGTGATAACAATAGCACCTAGAGAGAGGTTGAGTTATTTGTGATACTTCAATGAGTACTTGATTATATGGAACTTTGATAAGATAATGTGTTTCTTATCTAAGTAGAAGCAAGACTAAACAAGTAGGCTTAACCAAGAAAAAGTGAATAAATCTAGTTTAAGACAAGTGATGTTAGTGTCGACCGAGCGCCAGTATATGCTGAGTAAATTTAGTATTGGCCGAACATTAGTTTATTGCCGAGTGACAATAATTAGTTGAGTGAGACAGTTTGAAGAGGTGACCAAGTTACACAGTGATGACCGTGAAGTTGGACACAGTATTGACTGAGTGTTAGTAATTTACATTTGAGGAAGAATTCAGATTCCCAGCTGACATATTTGAATTCTTTGATTATGTAAAATGTGTTGACTTTATTTATTTAATGTATGGAGCATTTAATGCATGGTAAAAAATTTATTATGATTGGATTAAAGAGATCAAAAATGTTTCTAGAAGGATGAATGAAGAACATGAATGATGGAAGGATTCAATGGATCCAACCTAAACCTAAGATCTATGAAGAAGATTAAGCTGCAAAAGGTAGATCTATCTATTGAAGAGGTATAGAGGAAAACCTAAGTGTTAGGTCAAGTAGGTATGTTGGAGCTATTGATGTTATTAACTGACAACACATAAAGGCTGAAGGTGAAGGAGTTGATTAGAGTTGTAATTGCTTGAAGGGATTTCTAAGTAGATCAGTGATGGAGATGGAAATGGAACACAGTCAGTAAGCCAGCATATAAGAGCCGAATTGGATCTATAATTTGAAAAGTGAGTTGTATATTTTTTAGATCCAATACTATTGCTACATTTTAACCATTGTATCAGTTTAAATCCTTTAATCAAGGTTAACCTAACAATCATTTTTGTAAATCCTTTGAACAAGGTTGTATTCTACTGGAATGTACTTAAGTCCTCTAACAGGGCACACTCCTAATAGGGTCACACCTAGAGTGTGTATGTAAACCTTTGACATGGTTGGATTTTCATAGACATCACTTTAGAAGAGGGAAAATATTAGTAACATGTTACAAAGTGGTTTTTCCCAAATTAGGTTTCCACTATAAATCCTAGTGTCAAACTTGTGTGAATGTTTTAGTGTGAACATTTCTATGTTTTGAAAGTTAAATACTATTGGATAGTGGACTGCAGTGTTATATGTTTTCTAGTATATATTCAGTAATGACCAAGTAGTGTTGGTTGTTAGATCTGAATTGTTGAAGTTCTTTAAAGTTTGATTTATACATATGGACTTGAGAAAAACTAATTCAACCCACCTCTATGTTGTTCTAAATCATATTAACACTTTTTTCCCTAGGAATCTTGATGAGATCAAAATTCCTACCAATATCATTAACCCTAGTATTGAGAAAAATACTTCCTACTCTTCTCATGATGAAGATGAAGCCTTAATATTCCCTTCTATGGAAATTCAAAAACTTTCCCCTGCCATTAAAATTTTTGAGCAATGGTTGGCATTGAAAAACTCTAATCCTAAGGTCATATCTATTGTATAAGGTTTGAGAAAGATAATTCACAATGATAAACATGGTAGTAATATCTTGCGTAGTATCTCTCATTTCATTAAATTCAAATTTTCAATCCTACACTTGTTAGCATTCCTAATTCTATTCTCCCACTATTCCTTCAAGTTTTCTATGTGTTTATTTACCCTTGTCAATACCCACTTATAATAGTGTTCCCTCTTCATACTCCACCATTCCTTCTATTTATCATAATGGTCCAAAATTTTCACATATATCTTCTTACACTCTTTCTACCAATTCTACTATTAGTAACATTACTCAAATTGTATCCCCCTTGCAACAAAAAATTGATTCCATGACCAAAGAAAAGTTCAACATTCTATCTTGTGACATTTCCAATCCCTTTTCCTTAGATATAATATAGGTTGTTACTGTACAATACATGGATATTCCTCACCTAGAATTATAATGGTAAAGGTGATCCTTTTCAACACATGTCAAAACCTTTCAAACATTGTATAGTGATTTCTCTCATGATCATAGGTTCGTGGCTAAATTTTTTACTAGAACCTTTCAAGGAAAAGCCTTGCAATGGTATTGTTCTTTGCCTCCGTATTGTATTTATCCATTCCAAAAATTTACTAATTATTTTATCCAATAATTTTAAAACAATATTGGTCCTAATATTTCTTTGACCGATTTAATGCATTATAAATAAGGTGTTAAATAAAAAGTGATTGGTTTCATTGGTAGATTTAATCATTTGCATGTTTGGTTTTGTTATCTTGTGCTTGATATTGATGGGAAACATATTTTCATTTCTAATTTACAAAAATACATTAGAGATAAGATTATTATTTTTGAATTTTATTCTTTTACTCAATTGTTGTGTAGTGCTTCTTAATTATTAGCATAAAATGAGTCATTTTAAGAGCACCACTTTAATGGCTCTAGTTTGTAAGAGTGATGTTGCATCTCAATCCTATAGAATGTTTCAAAAAAAAATATAACTTCATAAAATTGAATAACTCATCCAACAATGTTGATTAGTGAATGGAAACAACATCCTAAGGTGTAGCTCCTTTTTCATTTATTTTTAGATTCTCTTGTAATTTTACTCAAATTTCTAAATCTTTGAATAATGTGATATTGAATTTGATTAATGATAAAGTATTAAGTCTTCGTCGTGTTAAATCAATTGACACACAATTTTTCCCCCAAATCCTTTGATCATAAATATTTTTGTCAATACCATCATCAACCTAGTGACGATTCTAAAAAGTGTTTCCTTTTGAAATTTGTTATTCAGGACCTCATTCATTCCAATACCATATATGTTGAGGGCGTTAATGGTCAAGGAAAAAAATATATAACACATCATGTTCAAAACTTTCAAATATATGCCAATCTCTTTCTATTTCATCCAACTAATAACATTGATTCTACCCGGTATTTTTCTTCTCCTTCCATCCATGTTGTTGAATATGATGATAAGTGTGTTGAAGAAAATAATATTGTCAATTCTTTTTTATCAATCTAAATATGGACCTAAATCCAAACTTGAATTGAGATTTACATTATCTCTGATCAAAGGGAGATAATTAAAGAACATAATGATCCTCTTTATGTTGTTGCAAAGGTTTATGATCTCTATTCTTGTGGTATCCTTATTGACCATACTTGCAGGATGAATGTGATAAATGAATAACATATTTACAATAGGCAATCATAGTGTTATTTTTATTCCAAGTCCAATGTGATTATCCAAAATTTCAATAGTTTTTTCCTATCCATTGTTCTATTTCATTTCCCATAAAATTTGGTGGTAAAACTCTAGTTGTCACCTTTGTTTTCATATCAAAATCCAATTATTTTCAAATTAAACTTGTTCTTCCTTGGATTACTTCCAAGAAAGATATAGCTTTTCATATCAATAAGTGTTAGAAATTTCCTCACAATAGATAAATCATCATTGTTAATTGTAGTCTCTATTAGCCTTTTGTACCTCGGGAGTTTGTTTGCGTTGATTTATTTTGTCCTACTATGCCTTAATAAATACGATCTCACAAAGATAATCTCTTTTCATGATACCAAAAAAAAAAATCCAAAATATTTGAGAGCTTATTAATCCTAAGGATGTTCCATCTCCTTGTCATATACTTGGAATTCTCCCTACACCTCTTATATACACTTATTTTCTTCCTCCTATATATTATAATCATTCACCTTATGTTATCTCTCAACCTAGTGAGGTTACTTATACTTCCTTCCTCATAATGAAGAAAAGGGATGTTGATTGATCCTATACTAAACCAAATTTATAAAAAACAAGCATACTAATTGTGCTTGTAATCGTCACCATAAATATTGTGCTAGAGTAAATCAACATGCTTCCCAAAACCTCTCTTCTCCTAAAATACCAAATGATGATTTTATTCACTTTGATCAGCCTATGCTTGACCCAAAGGAGGGAGTTAGTTTGAAAAAGAGTAAATTGAAAAAACATGATAGTTGTATTAATATCTTAGATTCTATTACAATTAATTTGGATAAATAAGATAATCTTGATGATGATGATTTTTATGTTCTTAATATAATTAACAGTGATATTCATGCTAGTGATTTTGATGATATGTATGAGCTTATTAATGTCAATCATGATTTACCAGCTATGTTCTCACAATAATTATCTCTTAGTCCTAGTGATGAGTAAAGTGACATGTCTACACAACATGGTCCTTGTTTTGAACTGGCTATTATTCCATCTATCGTGTTATATGTTTCTCCTCTTGTGTGTTTCTCACCATCCCTAAACATTAAAAATTGAGATGGGGGGAAGCAATATGGTGGACTAGCTCCTTTTGTATGGTACACCTATTGTGATTTCTTTTTGTAATGCGTTCCTCCCATGATGTCTTTCTTGATATATATATATTTTAGATTTCTTTATACAACTCTCTTTTATCTATTTGCATAAGGTGCTAAATAAATTAATATGTCATGAAGTTCCTCTATTTTTATCTTATTTCTTCTATATGTTGTGAGAATAACTAAGAGGGGGACTGAATCAGTTAACCTCAAGTCTAGATGTACCAATTGAACTTTCAAACACTTCAAAAAAATTAGATCTGTTAAGTATTCAACTTGGTCTCTATAGAATATATCAGTAAGATAAAACTTGTAGTCCACTTTCCAAAAGTAATTAACTTGAAGAATATAAAACTCTTAACAACATTCACATCAAATAACATTCATGCAAGTATAACACCAAGATTTAATGTAGAAACCCAATATGGGAAAAACCACTAGTAACATGATACTAATTTTTCACTATTCTAAAGTGAGCTTTGTGAGAAGCCAACCCTATTAAAGGTTTACAACACACACTATTAGGTGTGATCCTATTAAAGGATTTTAATCACTATATTAAAAGTGGTCTTGTTAGAGGACTTAAGAACATTCCATTAGAATGTCACCTTGATTAAAGGATTTACAAAATGACTTTTAGGTCAACATTGATTAATGTATTTTGACTGATATAATGGTTAGAAAGTAATAATAGGTTTTGATCTAAAATATACAATTCACTTTGCAAATATAGATCCACTATGCTCATATGCTGGATTTACTGGCTGACCTTCATTACCATCTCAATCTTTCTTCTCAAAAATATCTTCAAGAAATCACCACAACTTTGTTTAGCTCTTCATAGCTTCTCCTTCAACCTTCTACTTAGATTCATCAGTCAATAACATCAACCTCTTTCCACACTCTTCATAAACTCACAATTGGGTCATCCTTATATCTCCTTGATCAGGTAGATTCATATTTTGTCGCTTAATCTATTTTGTAGATCTTAGGTTTAGGTTAGATTCATAAAATCCCTCCATCATTTTATTCTCCTCTTTTTCCTTCTAGATACATCTCCAAACTTCTCCTTGAACCCATAAGAAAATGATTTACCATACATTAAATGCTCCATACCATTCATTAATAATGTCAACACATTTTACATATCCCATTAATTTAACTAGGTCAGATGGGATTCTCAATTCCTTGACAAACTGTAAATTAATGACACTTGGTCAATATTGTTTTCATCTCCTCAGTCATTACTAGATATCTCAGTCATCGCTAAAATTTTCCTTCTTGGAAAATATTGTCTTTGCTCAGTTAATTATATGTTGCTCAGAAATTATTGATGCTCGGTTGACACTAAACTTTCTCGGATTATACTAGTGCTCAATCGACACTAGCATCACTCTGCTTAAACCAAATTTCTTCTCTTTTTCTTAATTAAGCCTATTCTTCCAATCTTTCTTCTTCACTTAGTGTTAAAGATAAATAACACATTACCTTGTCAATGTGTCAACTATTCAAGTACCCACTAAAGTATCACATAACTCAACCTTTCCTTAGGTCCATTTTTTATCTCCTCTTTTTAAATCCTCTTCATCAATCAAAAGATATGGTACTCTACTAGATAGCAACTGTCTTACTAGTTAAGGTTTGACATCAATGACAATATAACAATTGTTTCCATTGTAGTTTCTAATAATCTCCATCTTTGGCATTGATGGAAACACCACATGAATACCACATGATTTACCATACAATCCATAATCTCTCTATATCAAATCTTCATTAATATCCTTAACTTCATTTTGATTCTCACCTAAGTACCATCTCTCTCTCTCTCTCTCTCTCTCTCTCTCTCTCTCTCTCACACACACACACACACACACACACATTCAATTTCTCCCTCAAGTTTTACTAAATCTCCCCCTCAATTTTACTCTTGAAATTTCTTTCTAAATCTCTCACTCTTTGACAACAATGCCAAAGAAATTGTTATCTTTCACTTGCATCTTTACCATGTAGATATCTTTCATATCAGTTTTATGTACTATATACACTCCCTCTTTCATCTTTCTTATGACTTATTAACATTTTTTTTTTTACTTCTCGTAACTCTAGGTAACTCCTAAACTGTGACCTCTTCTACATCAATTTGTCAGATATTTTGATTAGCACATTTGATGCAGTGCTCCTATATGTTTCTAGGTAGCCCCAGTTATGTGAATCAACCCTAATTTACCTCCTAGATATTCATGGGCATCCTTAGGTAATGATTTTGTGAATATATCTGCTAATTGTTCCTTTTTATTCACATACTCCAATCTCACTTCTTTGTCTTGAACTTACTCTCGAGCAAGTAATGATACTTGATAGGAATATGATTAGTCTTAGTGTGCATCACAAGATTCTTTGATATGTAAATAGAACTTGTTTTTTCATAGAAATAAAAATTGGCTCAATGATTTCCTCCCTCATACCTTGTAACAATTCCTTGATCCACACTAAATTTGAACAATTCACTACTGTTGTGACATATTCAGCTTTTGTTGTAGATTGGGAAATGCAGTTCTATTTCTTACTTGTCCAAGAGACTAATCTCTTTCCTAGAAAGAATTTTCCACCACTTGTACTCTTTCTTTCATCCATATTTCTTGCCTAATCCACATCAGTGTAAACATTCAGTTCAAACTTGTCATTCTTCTTGCAGTCCATAGTCCTTTGTTCCTTTTAGATATCTCAATATCCTTTTTACTACCATCATGTGAATCTCCTTAGGATTTTCAAAAAATCTTGCAACAATACCAACTGCTAGGGCAATATAAGGTCTTCTATGGACAACATATTGTATTTTTCCAATCATCAATCTATAAAACGTTTGATTTACTTCATTTGTATCATCATTTTTTGATAGTTTTTGTCAAGTAGCCATGGGTGTACTTACTAGTCTAGAATCTTCCATACCAAAAAAAATTTAGTATCTCCTTGATGTATTTTGATTGAGTAATATAGATACCTTTCTTCATTTGATAAACTTGTAAACCAACAAAGAATTTGAGCTCACCAAACATAGACATTTCAAATTTAGTTTGCATCTCATTTGCAAATGTTTGACATAGGGCATCTTGTCCTCCAAATATAATATCATCAACAAATATTTCAGCTAACAGTATCCCTTTACCTTTTTATGTCTTCAAATATAGATTATTGCTGTCATTTGTTTTCTTACAAATCCAATCTTTATCACATAATTGTGCAATCTCTCATACCATGCTCTAGGGGCCTGTTTCAATCCATACAATGCCTTATGTAGTTTACAAACCATATTTTTCTTGCTTTGGTCAAAAAATCCCTCTAGTTATTCAATGTATACTTCATCCAATATTCCATTGAAAAATGCAGATTTGACATCTATTTGATACACTTTGAATCCTTTGTATGTTGCATATGCAAGTAGAACCCCCACTCCTTCCAATCTTGCTGTTGGGGAAAATGTTTTCCCATAGTCAATGCCTTCTTCCTCTGCATATCCCTTGCATACTAATCTAGCTTTGTTCCTAGTGACTTATCCATGTTAATTTAGCTTATTTATGAATATCTATTTTGTACTAATAACATTCTTGTCTTCTGGTCTCAACACTAGTGTCCATGTTTTATTCTTTTCTATCTGCTCTATTTCTTCCTTCATGGCTTATATCTAATCTTCATTCTCTAAAGAATCTTTCATTGTCTTAGGCTCAAATTCACATAACAAGAATGTGTGACCTTTCAACTTACTTCTTGTCATAACTCTATATTCTTTTTCACTAATGATTTGTTCTAGTTTATGATGTCTTCTCACATACTGTGTTAGTGTGGGCTTAGATCTCTTTTCTACTTGTTCTTGATCTTCAGGTTGATCTTTTAGATTCTCTTCCTTCTCTTATGATTTCTTGAAACCTCTTGATGCTTAACATTTTATTTTTTTAACTTGACATGTTCATGTTGTCACTCGACATATGGTTCAGGTATAGTACTAGCATCTCCTTCATCCATGTATACAAAAGATCTATAATCTTCAGGTTCATGTTTGCATTCATTTTCATACTTTTATGCATATTCATCAAATTTTACATTTTCACTTTCCAAGACTTTGTTAGTGTTAGAATTCAAACACTTGTAAGATTTTCTGTTAGTGGAATAATCTTGGAATATGCCTTTAACACTTCTAGCATCAAGTTTTCCATTCCTATTACCCTTGAGTATATAACATTTTCTTCTAAAAACTTTAAAGTACTTCACATTAGGTGCATAACCATATCATAACTCAAAAGGTGTAGCATTTTTACCTTTCTTGACTTGTACTTTTTCATGGAATAATCAACTATACTTATAGATTATCTCTAGTACTTTTGTGCAACATTCTTTTCTATCATCAGTGTTCTAGTACAATCCATAATTGATCTACTTCTTCTCTATCATATACCATTCTATGGAGGTGTACTTGGTGTAGACATTTGTCTCTTTATTCCTCTATCATTGCATAACATGTTGAAATCATTTGATATAAACTCTCCTCCCCTGTCAGATTTCAAACATTTCAAGCTTTTACCTATTTCTTTTTCAACTTACAACTGAAAGGCATCAAATTTTTCTTTCAAAAACATCACAGTCATCATTCTAGAATAGTCATCAACAAACAAAATGAAATAATTATCACCATAGTAACTTTTCACACCTATAGGTCAACAAAGGTTAGTATGAACCAATTATAGAATATTATCGGAAGTATATGTCTTTCTCTTGAAACTAGACTTTGTCATTTTTTCCAATTGACATTGTTTACATATAACATTATCAGGTTTCTTCAATCTTGGTAAACCTCTAACTTTATTCATCTTACTAATATTTACTAAATTTTCAAAGTTCACATGATAACCTCTTACGCCATAACCATACATCATCAAATTGTGAAAAAAAAACATGTTTCTTTAGATATGTCTAGATAGAACAAATTACATCTTGTCTCTTCTCTACTTCCAATTAATTCACCAATGGCATCAAATATTTTAGCCTTTTTCTGATGAAACTCAACTCAGTAACCAATACTCTTCAACTATGCAATACTCAACAAATTATATAGTTAAGACCTTCAACCTAATAAGCATTATCACATCTCATCTTACCAGTCAATCTTATTGTTCCTTTTCCTTTCACTGGACATGGTGCATCATTACCAAACTTAACACTTCTACCTTTGTAATGAATTAGGATTTGAAGCTCAATTTTATCACTATTCATGTGGTGTGGGTATCCATTATCAATAATCCATTTATCACCTTTACTCACATATGAAATAAGTGCAGTTTTCTCATCTTCATCGAAATCATCTTTCATAGAAACATTAACAACTTCTATATCATAATCATCAAGTTCACTAGTTTCACTGTCAGTTTTTCTTCAATAATATAACAAGATTTCTTACCTTTGTGTCTGTAGTCCTTGTACCTTCTCTGATCTCTATCATTCCTTTTGTCTTTATACTTTCTTTCCCTTCTTTCATCCTTTTCATTCCTGCCAAGGCATCTTGTTGCAATATGGCCAACTTTGTTACATGAAAAAAAAATTATAGGAAATTTACCTTTGAATTTTCCTTTTCCTCTTAGTAGCCTTCTAGCCATAAGTACCTCAAGATCATCTAGATCATCATCAGAATTATCAATGTCACTATCACTGTTCACACATCTTTCTTTTCCTTTATTAGAATTATGAAGAACCATTTGAGACTTGAATGTGTACTCAATTTTGTGAGTAGTGAAATTATCAAAATAGAGAACTCAAAAGTAGTAAGCCTACCAACAAGACCTTCCAAAGTTAGGACATTTCCAAGGTTACATCTAGATTCTTGTATTGTAGAAACACATAGGATAGAGAGGAAGTAGGATTCTAAAAACTTTACTAATAATAGTGTCATCATTAATGTTTCCATTAGATCCTCTAATAGCATTTAATGCTGGCAAGTGTAGACACCAAAAACTGGACAAGTGTCTTAAAATCATCAAATTTGCAAAATCTTAACAAAAGGCTCTAATTCTCATCAAAATGGACATTTATTAATCAAATTGGAAAAAATAATTTAAATCAAATAAAAAATCAAATAATGACATCAAATAATTAAATACAAGCTTAAAGGGATAAAAAACACTATATAGTTGATTTTAATCAATTAATTGTATAATTTTAAATAAAAAATCAAATCGAACCTATTCCCTTACATGGCTAATTTAATTAATTGATGGAATTTAATTAATCCTAATATCTTTCAACAAAATTTTAGCAACCAATAAGAATTGAAAACACAAAGCACATGGATCATTCCAAAAGGTTGAATCTCAATCACTCATTTTCAACATTTAATTTCAACCACTAAAATTTGTCTACTTGTCCAAACCTTTGAGACAATCATTTAAATTGTCCCCCCATTTAAAAACATTTCAAATTTTTTGACTCAACCAAGGCTAAATCATGATTAAATAACTCCACCCCCTACCCTTGGGATTTTACTATAAATAAGAGTCATTTTGAGAGCAATGGTATGCTAGAGAATTCAAAGGCAAAGAATCATTACTATAGGAAATTTAAGAGAAATTGAGCTATATTTTGAGCATTTCGAGAGCAATTGAGCAATATCATGAACATTTGAAATGATCTTTGTATCAAATAGTGAAAATTGAGAGCTAGATTAAGCATTGTACTATCATTTTCTCATTCTAGATTTGTCACTAGTAGAGAATAGGCTGAGAGCTCTACTTACCTAGCTTAGATAGAGAACCATGAGATGTCATGGATGTTAATTTCAATTCTTTAGATTAAACTTCCTTTTTATTTTCATTGAATTGTTGTGAATTTGTCCTAATTTCATGAAGGTCTGAACACTCACACACAAATGGCACCCACCATGGGGCTTTGAGCCTCATTTCTAACATCTTTATCAAATTTTGTGTGTTTTTGTCTTCACTTTGACATGAATTTTGTATAAAATAGGAGAAATGATGCCTATGAAGGATTAAATGACGCATGTGAGCATTTTGATGACACTTGCAAGGATTTAACTGACACCTGAGAGATTCCTTCTATTCTTTCTTTTATTCTCTTTGACACCTGCAAGATAAAGTATCACACATGAGAGCATGAAGTGACACCTACAAACTTAGAAATGATGCGTATTAGATATTCTTTTCTTCCTCTAATGCTTTATTTTGCACAATTTACAGTTATTCTTGACAATAGATTTGTTTGTATTAAGGTGTTATAATTTTCTTTACAAAATCATATCAAGAACACTTAATTGCATTCCAATTTACTCTTTTGGTTTCCTTCACTTTGTATGGCTATGTTGGACTAATTTTTTGGAGGATCTAGAGTGAGAATGATCACCACTAGGTGAGTAAGCGAATAAAAAGCCAAAAACCTCAAAAAATCACCTAGCCTTTGCTAGCTACAAAAAGAAGTATTTTCCATATTGTTAGCATGTGCAAAAAATTTCATGGCTCTAGCCCCTTTCCCTTGGTCTCTGCAATCATTTTTTAGGTCCCTGCCTTCAGCCCTGGTTCAAATTTTTGAAAACATAGCCGTTGCATACAAAAACCCTTTGAAAACCTTGGCCTTATTCTATTTTGATGTTACTTTTCACGGGTCACTTAAGGGTCCTATTTCGCATGTGCTTTATATTTTGGGTCGGCCCCGTTTAAATTTTTCCCAAGTCTTTACCCTGGTGGCCTTTAATATTTTCCTATAGTTCCCTACCAAAATATTAAGCCTAAGTCTCAGCATTTAATATTTTCCTATGTTTTGGCAGCCTTTATTTTTTCGGAGCCATCTCTGACACCATCTTCATCTAATGGTTGTTGCTAAAGCACAAGGTTTTTGTTAGAGGTATGCAATGCTGCACCAACCATTGATTATTTGTATGATGTAGCCTTTTTCTCATGTGGGTCCACTTGCCAAGTTTTTTGATTTGGAGGTTTTTTCTTGGTCCACATAGTATGAGGTGGAATCCTATCAATGGGACCGTTCTTCTTGGAATTAAGGTGAGTTAAAGTCTAATTTAATCTTGTGGCTATTGTTATACCATTGATATAACATACTCAACCTTTAGTGTAGCGGTATAGCGATAGCCATTGATTTTCATAAGGAAGGTAGGTGGGTCCATTGACACGTATGCGTAGTTGGCACTATTTGATTCATCCTTGTATTTGCACAGTGGCTTGTTGTTAGTGGGACCTAGTTTTTGGATGTGTCAGTGGGTCCTGATCCTATCCGTGAATTGATGAATGGTGTATGATCTCATCGAGTGTGTCAGAAGCTTAAGATCTTGTGATGGCCATTGATTTTGTATCTTGTTAGAGGGTTGTTAGGGCTGGGGGAAGATTCTCAATCTGATGGTGGGCATGAAATTTCATAGAATCTTGGAAGTCTATGCAAACTTCAGATGGTCATCAATCTTCCTGATGTGGGCCTGGTCAAAGTTTCTCAGTCTTTTGGTGGTAGGGATAACTGTTTAGCGGTTGAAAATTTTATTAAGGTTTCGCTTGTTCACGTGAAATGATGGTGGTTCTCTAATTGTTTTAGTGGTTCAGTGAACAAGGGTTCGCGTAATTGCTAAACTTTTTGGTAGATGGATAAAATGTTTCACGAACAAGCGGTGACCTTTTGTTACTAGTTCTCTAGATGTGGGGCCGAGGTTAGTGTTTTGTTGCAGTCATCGATTCACAAGGTTAAAGGTGGGTTAAGATTTTCATCCCATGAATAGGATATGGTTTGTCACCTGTTCACTTAAGGTAAACCCTGGGTGGCAATTAAGTTAAGATTTAAAAGACATGAAACATGAGGATCTAACGGCCATGACTTAAAGTTGGTTCAAATTTGAACATCGACCGCCAATTTTCTACAAACGCCATGGAAATGACCATTATTATTCAAATTCAAATTTTTGAAGGGTTTCCAGTGACATGAAGGACTAGAATTCAATGCAAAGGCAACTGGAGCTGGTGGGAAACGGTTTGTTTACTATTGCAGTGTGGTCCAGGGTGTGTCATGTTCATTTGTAGGACTTGTACTATTTGGTTTTTTGCTCAAGGCATGTTGTAGGTGGCCAGAAAGGGTTGAAAATTCAAATTTTTCATGATTTGCAGTACTTTCCCAGAGACCTATCATTTGTGCAAATCTTTCTCAGGCTTGGCCGACTAGTTTTCTTCCCCTACAATTAATTTTTGACCATTTCCAATCAGTTGGGTGGTTGAAACCCTAACCCTAAGTCATCCATAGCTTTTTGCATTCTCTTTGAGAATTCCAAGATGACTAGGGAGTATAAGTTGTAGAAATTTTGATTTTGTGTGGGTTCCAAAACTTTCTTTGGTCCCAGGTTGGTTGTCCATGGTGTTTTACTGATAGAGGAGTTGGATTTTGTATCTTTTCCTATCCTTGTGTTGTTCTAATTGTGTATTGATTCTGAATATATTAATGAGAATGCTATTGAGTTCTAATCTTGCATTTGTGTATGTCTTATTATTTCGGTTCTAAACTCATATATGTTAGTGTCACAAAGTGTATTAGCATATCATAAACAAAGAGTATTGTGAAGTCATCTCTGAGTTCCTAACAAAGTTAGGATTAAAGCCTTCTAGGTGGGTTTAGTGAGTTTGCAACCAAGTAGGAATTTGATGTCCTTGTGTCTGAGGGAGAGGGGTAATAGGGAAAGCACTTATCCTAGATTCAATTGTGTTTGAATTAAGGTATTCAGTTGATGTATGTAATTGGGTGACTCTTTTCCCTAGGTTAAGGCACTAGTCCATCCTTTGGAGGCATTTCATTATTGTCAACCATACACACACATTAAATGATAAAATATTAAATCAGTTAGTAAAGAGTATATTGGCATAACATTTTATGATTCCTTTGAAGAAGTGAATCAAGGGTACACTCACCTGAGCATTAAGGCTCAAAGTGTAGGAGGATCTATCTTGATCCTTGTTAATTGGCCCTCTTCCTTGTAGACTTTGGAGTGTTGATAGAGTCAAAGTTATATTAAAGTTATCCATCAAAGTATAAATCTACAAGTTGAAGATCAAAGGGAACCCCCAACAAAATGGTGACTATGCTGGGGAGAACAATAATGAAGTAGTATATCTGTTAGGATTTCTAGTTGGGCCACATTGTAAAGTCAAAATCTTTTGTTGACCAGATAGATATAAAGGTTGTAAGTGCACTCTTGTTTTCCTATTGTATTCAGTTAAAAGGATTTCCCATCTAGGTGGGTGGTGAGTCAAAAGGTTTGAACCAATGTCATACTATAAATCATGGATAAAAGGAGGAATACTATATCCTTTGTTAGAAAGAATCCAGAGGTCACTCTGGAGTAATTGCCTAGATAGGAGAAGAAGAGTTGGATTAGAAGGAATGGTGAGTCTACTAGTGCTCCCATTAGAGAACAAATAAGTACTAGATGTAGAGCACCACATGTTTCCTCAAGTGAGGAAGGTTCACAAGGCAGAGTTTCTAGATCAGATGGTGGTTGCTCTGAGGATAGATTCTTTGATACCCTAGAGGCTGTATTTTAGGACAAGGGTACATTGCCTATAGGTCAAGATGAAAAAGCTAGAGAGATGGGTTTGGAGATTGATTTAGATCTTGATGAAGATAATTTCAGAAGAGAACCCATGAGACCTAGGCAAGTGCACTTTCCATATCAAAATCTTTCTGATATGGATGTGTCATCAGGTTCTGATGACATTATGGTAGATCTTGATGATTTAGATGCATTAAGGTTATAGATGGCAAAGCAGGATGCCATACATAAGAGGTTACAAGAGGAGAGAGAGGCTGAGAAAGCGAATGCTCTAATATAAAGATAGTTTCTCCTTAGAAAAATTAATGAAATGAAGGAGAGAAACAAGATGCTTGCTTCTGTCCTAAGACTTTGCAACATGATGTCTTCAGTGATCTTGAAGCTTTGAGGAATGAGAAAGAGTGGTTACTATAAGATCATGAATTTGATAAGGAGGGCCCTGTGGTTAGACAAGTGCAAAGTTATGTTCCTTTGCCTAAAGCTAAAGATGGGCATGAGATCACTAGGCCTGCAATTGTTGCTGGTGAGAGAGGAAAGAAAAAGATGGTGGGACATCAAACAAGTAGACTAGTGACAATATTGGGGGTCCCACCACCCAATTCAAATAAGGACATAGAAATAGAAAGAAGAAGAAAATAAGATGAGGACCTTGCAAGAGAACTTGAGAAGGCTGAAATTGAAACTTCCATTGCAGAAAAGAGAAGAAAGATCCAGTTCTTGAAGGCTTCATCAGCTAATGCTCTTGGTCCATCTACTACTGAACTAGGTATGCCATCTATGACTACTACTGTTCCACTTAGTAATGCTACTAGTTAATTTCCTTCTTCATCTACTAGGATAGGTGTTGATCCTAGGTAGTAGTCAAATGCACATGTAGATAGAAATGTAAATGCTAATGTTGATCCTAGGGTTAACACTAGTTCAAGTTTTCAAAGAAGACCTATACAACTAAAAGGCTATAGGAAAATTAGTTTTGATGGAATTCCTAGTTACTCAAATGCTTTTCCAAATGATATAAGGGATAAGGTACCTAAGTTTGCTGGTAATAATGCTATTAGTTGTGAGGAGCATCTTAGGTTATTTGTTGATATGTGTAATGATTATGAGGTAGAGCATGAGGATGTAGTCATGAAATTATTTGTTCAATCTCTAATGGAGGATGCTAGAGATTGGTTTAAGAGACTTCTTGATAAATGTATTGATACTTGGGACCCTTTTGAGAGATTTTTTAAGGAACAGTATGGTGATAGGCCTAATGCTAGTTTCATGTTGAATGAATTCAATACCATAAGGAAAAATTAGAATGAGACTGCACCTAAATTCAACATGAGATTTCAAAAGGTTATGCATAAGTTGTTCCAAGTTATGCGGTTAGATGACAATGTCTATTTGACCACATACTTCAATGCATTTGATGGAAAGATGGGATATTTTTTGAGGGACAAGGAACCAAGAACTCTTAGGGATGCTTTTAGGATTGTTGTCTGTTAGCACGTGCCAAAAATTTCATGGCTCTAGGTCTCTTCCCCTGGTCTCTGCAATGTTTTTCATGTCTTGGGCTAAAACCCTTGGCAAAATTTTTTTTAAAATCTAGTCGTTGGGTCCTTAAATTTAAAATTGCCCTGGCCCTATTTTATTTTTGCATTACCTTTTTGCAGGTCACTTAAAACCTTTAATCCACATGTGCCTTTTTTTAAAAAAAAGACTTCTTTACATGTCGTGTAGTTAGGTTTCATGTGTCAGCGGGTCCCCTTTAATCTTTCCTAAGTCCTGAGCTTTAATTTTTCCTTTTTTTCAGTAGCCTTTATTTTCCTTGGGCCCAGCTCTGACACCATCTCCATCTAATAGTGGTCATATGTTGGCAAGCAATGTGTCAGATGCATGAGATCTTAAGACTATCATTGATCTCATTGGGTGACGTTACCTTTCCTTTTAAGTGGGTCCACTTGCCAGATGTGCCATGTCAGCATTTTCTTATTGGTCCATGTGTAAACAACTCAGCATGTGTTAGTGGGACCCAATTTTCCAATGGGTCAGAGGGTCCTGACATCTATAATCCATCCAACGATGGGCATAAGTTCTCATGGAATGTTAGGTGGAGCTGATTTGGAGGTTTTTTATTGGCCCACATAGTATGAGGTGGAATCTTGTCAATGGGACCTGATTTTCTGGACATTTCAGTGGGTCATAATCCTGTCAGTGAATCGATGAATGGCGTATAATCTTATGGGTTTTTTCAGAGGCTTAAGATCTTGCGACAGCCGTTGATTTTGTTTCTTGTCAGATGGTTGTCAGAAGATGGGAGGAGATTCTTGATCTAATGGTGGGCATGTAATCTGATAGAATATTGTAAGTCTTTGCGAACTTCAGATGGTTGTCAATCTTCCTGATGCGGGCCCGGTCAAAGTTTTTCAATCTTTTGGTGGTTGAGTTAAGATTTAAAGCTCACAAAGCATGTAGATCTTATGGCCATGACTTAAAGCTAACCTCATTTCAAATTTTGTCCATCAATTTTCTGCAAGTGCCATAAAGTAGTCATTTATTTTTAAAATTTGAATTTCTAGAGGGTTTCCAGCGACATGAAGTACCAAAATTTAAGGTTTTAACAGCTGATTTCAATTGGTTTGGTGGCACTTGTTGTTGTAGTGTGGTCTAGGGTGTTGAGTGATTGTCTACAGAGTTTGTACTGTGTAGTTTTGTGCTCAAGGCATGTTGCAGGGTTGACATTTAGGCATTGTGCATAATTCTCAGTACCTTCACAAAGAATTTTTCATGATTGAGGATCATTCTAGGATTTTATTTCTCCTGGTTGCCTAGGTTTCCACCCCTGTAATAACTTTATGACCATTTCCAGTTGGTTGGGTGGTTGAAACCCTAACCCTAAGTCATCCGTAGCTTTTTGCATTCTCTTTGAGAATTCCAAGATGACTAAGGAGTATAAGTTATAATATTTTGACTGAGTAGGGGTTCCAAACTTTCTTTGGTCCCAGCTGGTTGTTAATAGTGTTATACTAATAGAGGAGTGGGATTTTGGGTATTTTCCTATCTTTGTGTTGTTTTGATTGTATATTGATCCTGAACATGTTAATAAAAATACTATTGAGTTCCAATCTTGCATTTGTGTATGTCTTCTTGTTTCAGTTCTAAGCTCGCATATGTTAATGTCACAAAGTGTGTTATCATATGGTAAACAAAGAGTATTGTGAAGTCATCTCTAAGTTTCTAACAAAGTTAGGATTAAAGTCTTTTGGGTGGGTTTAGTGAGTTTACAACCGAGTAAGAATCTGATGTCCTTTTGTTTGAGGGAGAGGGGTAATAGGAAAAGAACTTATCTTGAGCCCAAAAGTGTTTGATTCAAGATCTTTAGTTGATGTATGTAATTGGGTGACTCTTTTCCCTAGGTTAAGGCACCGGTCCATCCTCTGGAGGTATTTCATTGTCATCAACCAGACACACAAACATTCAAATGATAAAATCTTAAAGCAGTTAGTAAAGGGTATATAGTTGTATATCATTTAGTGATTCCTTTCAAGAAGTGAATCAAGTGTACACCCTCCTAAGCAATAAGGCTCAAAGTGTAGGAGGATCTCTCTTGATCCTTGTTAATTGGCCCTCTTCCTTGTAGACTTTGGAGTGGTGATAGAGTCAAAGTTATATTAAAGTTATCCATCAAAGTATAAATCTACAAGTGAAGATCAAAGGGAACCCCCAACAAAATGGTGACTCTGCTGGGGAGAACAATAATGAAGCAGTATATCTATTAGGACTTTTGGTTAGGACTACATTGTAAAGTCAAAATCTTTTGTTGACCAGATAGATATAAAGGTTGTAAGTGCACTCTTGTTTTCTTGTTGTATTCAGTTAAAAAGATTTCCCATCTAGGTGGGTGGCGACTCAAAAAGGTTAGAACCAGTGTTATATATTGTAAATCATGGACAAGAGGAGGAATATGAGGTCCTTTGTTAGAAAGAATCTGGAGGTCACTCTAGAGCAATCACCTAGATAGGAGAAGAAGAGTTGGATTAGAAGGAATGGTGAGTCTACTAGTGCTCCCATGAGAGAACAAAGAAATACTAGAGGTAGAGCACCACATGTTTCCTCAAGTGCGGATGGTTTACATGATAGAGTTCCTAGATTAGATGGCAGTTGCTCTAAAGATAAATTTTATGATACCCCAGAAGCTGTATTTCAGGACAAAGGTCCATTGCTTGCAGGTCAAGATGAACAAGCTAGAGAGATGGGTTTGGAGATTGATTTAGATCTTGATGAGGACAATTTTAGAAGAGAACCCATGAGACCAAGGCAAGTCCACTTCCGATATCAAAATATTTCTGATATGGATGTGTCATCAGGTTTTGATGACATTATGGTAGATCCTGATGATTTAAATGCATTAAGGTTGAAGTTGGCAGAGGAGGATGCCACACATAAGAGGTTACAAGAGGAGAGAGAGGCTGAAAAGGTGAATGCTCTGATAGAAAGACAGTCTCTCCTTAGAAAGATTAATGAAATGAAAGAGAGAAACAAAGTGCTTGCTTCTGCTCCTAAGACTCTGCAATATGATGTTTTTGGTGATCTTGAGGCTTTGAGGAGTGAGCAAGAGTGCTTACTGCAAGATCATGAATTTGATAGGGAGGGCCCTGTGGTTAGACAAGTGCAAAGGTATGTTCCTTTGCCTAAAGATAAAGATGGGCATGAGATCACTAGGCTTGATGTTGCCACTGGTGAGAAAGGAAAGAAAAAGATGGTGGGACATCAAACAAGTAAATCATTGACAATACCTAGGGTCCCACCACCCAATTTAAATAAGGACATAGAAATGGAGAGAAGAAGAAAAGAAGATGAGGACCTTGCAAGAGAATTAGAGAAGGCTAAAATTGAAGCTTCCACTGTAGAAAAAAGAAGAAAGATCCAGTTCTTGAAGGCTTCATTAGCTAATGCTCTTGGCCCATCTGCTACTGAACTAGGTATGCCATCTATGACTACTACTATTCCACCTAGTAATGTTGTTAGTTCAATTCCTTCTTCATCTACTAGGATAGGTGTTGATCCTAGGCAGCAGTCAAATGCACAAATAAATGTAGATGCTAATGTTGATCCTAGGGTTAACACTAGTTCAAGTTTTCAAAGAAGACCTATGTAATTAGAAGGCTATAGGAAAATTTTGTTTTGATGGAATTCTTGGCTACCCAAATGCTTTTCCAAATGATATTAGAGATAAGGTACCTAAGTTTGTTGGTAATAATGCTATTAGTTGTGAGGAGCATCTTAGGTTATTTGTTGATATGCTTAATGATTATGAGGTAGAGCATGAGGATGTGATCATGAAATTATTTGTTCAATCTCTAATGGAGGATGCTAGAGATTGGTTGAAGAGACTTCCTAACAAATGTATTGATACTTGGGATTATTTTGAGAGATCTTTTAAAGAGTATTATGGTGATAGGCCTAATGCTAGTTTCATGTTGAATGAATTCCATACCATAAGGAAAAATCAGAATGAATCTGCAGCAGAATTCAACGTGAGATTTCAGAAGGGTATGCATAAGTTGTTCCAAGTTATGCGATTAGATGACAATGTCTGTCTGACCACATATTTGAATGCATTTGATGGAAAAATGGGATATTTGTTGAGGGACAAACAACCAAGAACTCTTAGGGATGCTTTTAGGATTGATATCAATATTGAGAACAATATGAAAATATCAGGAAAATTGGGGGGAAAGAGAGATGACCCAAAGTTGTTTCAGGACAAGAAATACAAAAAGGAAAATGATAAGAAAGTTGGAGCTAGGAGGAAAGAGGAAGATAAATTGGATAAGGTGCTTAATGCATTCAAGGATTTGAATCCACCTACAAATAGGAACATCAGTGCTCCTACCAATGAGAGGCCTCAGTTCAACAATAATTTCAATAAGTAGAATAGATTGCAGAACTGCCCCTACAACACATAATGGAAGGATGGCAAGCCTATTGTCCCTACTATAAGAGAAAACAATGATAGAGGTGTTCGTGACCCCCTACAAAAGGCTTCAATAAATGTCATGGAGGACATACCTTGGTTTTTTGCATGCCATTCCCCTCATTCTGTAGAGCATTGTGTGGTTGCACATTCTATGGCTGCAAATCAAGATTGTGGCAATGAGGAGATAGATCAAGAAGAAGATCAAGATGATGTTGGATGCATCATGGCTTCTTCATATCTAGGATATGAAGATGATTATGATTTTGATGAAGAGGTAGATGTAAATGTAAAGAGACACAATCAGGCCCTTTTTCATCAAGAAGTTTTTTTTGATAGTGAAGACATTGATAGAAAGACATGTAATATGAACTCTTCTTCTGAGCCAGTAAATTTGAGAAGGCCTTCTAGAGAAGAGATGGATAGGATTACTACAAAAATGATCACCCAAGTGCAAACCAGAGGCATGGTGGTAAGGAATATAAATGATAAAGTTGTAGGAATGTTTATAAAGAGTACCAACTCTGGAGAACCTAATGAGAACAAATCAAAAGGTGATCACATGGTGAAATTCAAGAATGTAAAAGGTAAGAATTGTGAGCCTAAGGGAGTTGGAATTGAAAATATTTCTAGTGAGATTGAGAGGCCAGTTAACACAATGGATAAGATTGAAAAAATGAGGGTGGCCAATACATCTAATGTGTCAGATAAGCAAAAGGATATTAAGGTAGTGCAGATTGAGATTCCTTCTTTTGCTCCTATTGATATGTTATCTGTATTATCCCAAATTACAGTTAAGGTTCCATTGTCAGAATTGTTAAGGATCCCTGAACACAAAGATAGAGCTATTGCATGGGTAGATAATGTTCATAACCATGGTGTTGCATGCAATGGATCTTAGTTTAAATATTTGAAAAGTGTTGCTTCTCAGGGAATTGTGTCTCAAATTCCTCCAATATTCTTGGATAGTTCTATCAATGCCAGCCTTGAAAACATTGATCCATTCTTTTTAAGTGTTCTTGTGAATGGAATGAAACTAAGAAATTGTATGATTGATAGTGGTGCCTCTAATACTATTATGCCTTTCAAAATCATGGAGACGTTAGGCCTTAAAGTTGAAACAGTGCAAGGTAGATGTTGTGTAATGGATCAGAGGGAGGTACTAGTTATTGGGACTATCAATGCAATGCCATATAGGCTGGTAGCATATCTAGAGAAAGAGTTAACAATGAGTGTTTTGGTGGTGGATATCCCTCCTCATTATGGGATTCTTCTATCTAGAAGGTGGAGTGCTACCATGGGTAGAAGTTTATAGTGTGATCTTTCCTATGCCACTTTCAAGATTGATGATCAGTTTGTCAAGATTGAACAAGAGCCAAGAGTATGCCACATGATTGAGAGAAATATTGATAATGAAACTACATGTTTTGTGGATACTGATATTAATGTTTTTAGGGTAGAGATCCTTGTATTTGAAGAGGAACCTATTTTTTTACCTATCTTTGTTGAGGTTAGTGCTAATTCTATGAAGGGTGATTTGTGGGTAATGTACTTTGATGGTGAAAATTGTAAAGATGGTGCAGGAGCAGGTATTTTACTTATTTCTCTTGATGGAAATACCTACAAATTTTCTTTCACATTGAATTTCTTTTGTACCAACTATATAGCAGCATATGAGGCTTTGTTGTTAGGATTGAGGTTGGCACAAAAGCATGGTATTAAGTGTTTAAGTGTAGTTGGTGATTCTGAGTTGGTGGTGTCCCAAGTCAGGTCAGTATATGCTTCCAAGAACAAGAGGTTGAAACAATAGAGGAATGCAGTTTGGGATTTGATTGAACATTTTGATGCCTTCAATATTGACTGGAAGGATAGGAGTAACAATAAGATGGCTGACTTGTTAGCCAATATTGTAATCAATCCCAATGATATTACATTTTTTGGTATCTCTAAAGTTGAAATTTAGGCTAGGCCTAGCATGCCAGATAATATTGAGAATTGGCAAGTTTTTTATGATGATAATGATATCTTGAAGTTTATGGGTTGTGAGGATTAGTATCATGGTCAGGAATTTGATTGTTCAGCCTTGGTTGAGTTAGTAGAAGGAAGGGAGGTTGTCTTTGGCAATGAGGTCATTCAACTTAGAACTAACAAGGTGCTCAAGGGGCTTGTTGTTTTGGAGACTATCTTTGATAACCAGGATAGAGTTCAAAAGAATATCAAAAGAGAAGATCATGCTGATCTAGAGGAGATAAATCTTGGAACACATGAGGCACCTAAGAAGGTATACATTGGTAGAGATATATCTCAAAAGGTAAAGAAATCTTTGATCGAATTATTGAGAAAATTCAATCATGTTTTTGCATGATCATATGATGACCTAAAGGTTTATAGAGAAGATTTGTTTCAGTATATCATTCCATTGAAAGAAGATGCTAAACCTTTCTGGAAAAAACAAAGGCCTATTAATCCCACTTTGGCACCCAAGATGCAAGAAGAGTTAATGAAGATAAGAGATGCTGGAATTATCAAGCCTATAAGGCATTCTTCTTGGGTGTCAAACCTTGTTCCTGTGAGAGAAAAGAATGGTGACATTAGGCTTTGTGTGGACTTCAGGAATCTAAACATCAGCTCATTAAAGGATAATTATTGTCTGCCCAATATGGAAGCTATGTTGCAGAGAGTAACTGGATTAGAATTGATGTCTATGATCGATGGTTTCTCTGGCTACAATCAGGTCATTGTCAAGGAATCAGAGCCATTCAAGACAACTTTCACAACACCTTGGGGGACATATGTTTATGTGAGAATTCCTTTTGGCCTCACAAATGCTGGTGCTACTTTTCAGAGGGAAATGGATGTTGCCTTTTCAGATTTCATAAATGATTTCCTTGTTGTATATCAAGATGATCTAACTACCTATTCCAAGGGGGAAGAAGACCATTGTACTCATTTAGAAAGAATATTTGTGAGGGCCTTGGAATTTGGCATTTCTTTGAACCCAAGTAAATGTGCTTTTGGTGTCATTGAAGGTAAGTTGCTTGGCCACTTAGTTGGGAAGCAAGGAGTGAGAATTGACCCTGAGAGGGTAGCAACCATTGATAAAATTCAGAGACCAGAGAATGTTAAAGGAATTTAGTCCTTCTTTGGTCATGTCAATTTCTTAACTAGGTTTGTGAAAATTTTTGTAGAGGTTACTAGACCTATTTCTAAGATGGTGAAGAAGGGATCTACAATCAATTGGGAGGGTGAGCCTAATGGGGCTTTCAAAAGTATCAAGTAGGCTATCAAAGATGTACCAATGCTTAAGGCACCTGATTATAATGTCCCAATGCATACCTTTTCCTTTGCATCTTTTCACACTATTGTTGCAGTTTTGTTACAAAAGAATAAGGATGGTTTTGAGCAGCCTATTGCATTTTTTAGTAAATCTTTGTAGGCTACAGAATTGAAGTATGACATAAATGAAAAATAGGCTTATGGACTTGTGAAGGCAATCAAGCCTTTTAGGTGTTACTTGATGGGAGCAGTTGTGATTTCTTTTGTGCCAAGTGCAGATGTGAAGGATATTTTCTCATAGCAAGAGGTGTCTGGAAGAAGATGTAGATGGATCAATAGGATCCAAGAATTCAATGTTGAGGTCTAGATTACTAAGTTGGTTAGAGGACAAGGATTGGCAAAACTGATGGCCCAATCCAATATTGATACAAACCAAGTAAATCATTCTGAAATAGATTACACATGTGATATGGATGATTGTATTTGGTATTAGGGTATCATCTATTACTTGAAAAGTATGAGATGTCTAGATAACATGAATGATAATTAGAAAAGGACATTAAAATTACAGGCCATCAAGTATGTAATTGTGAAGTGTAAATTGTATAGGGAGAATTTGGATTACATATTTTTGAAGTGTGTAGATGAAGATCAAGCTAACAATTTGTTGAAAGAAATGCATGAGGGAGTTTGTGGTGGGCATTATATGAGTAAAACAACTGCTCATAAGATCTTGAGAGTAGGAGTTTGGTGGCCCACAATCTTCAACAATGCAGAATAGTTGGTGAGGAGGTGTGATGCTTGTCAAAGGTTCTCTAGTAAGCTTAAATTTTTAAGAAATGTGCCATTAAAACTAATAGAAGTTTAGGCTCCTTTCCAACAATGGGGAATTGATTTCATAGGGGAGATACCAAACAAGTCAAGTGGAGGACACTCATGGATCTTAGTTGCCACTGATTACTTCACAAAGTGGGTAGAAGCTATACGTACAAGAAATGCAACTAGTAAGGTGGTAATTGATTTTATGATGAATAATATTGTTACAAGGTTTGGGTGCCCCAAGAGAATAGTAAGTGATAATGCCATGTGCTTCAGGTCTGCTGAATATAAGGACTTTTGCAAAGGTTTGGGAATTTAGATTTCTAATTCCTCACCTTATCATCCATAAGGAAATGGTCAGCCAGAATCTACTAATAAGAGTTTGATTAAAATATTAAAGAGAATTCTTGAAAAGAATAAGAGGGCATGGAATTCAAAGCTACCATTAGCTCTATGGGCTGATAGGGTAACTATGAAGAGGGCAATTGGTTGTGAACCATTTGACCTAGTATATGGAATTCATGCAAGAATGCCTCAAAATAACTTATTGGAAATGTATAAATTTGTTCAGATATATGATGATGACATAGATGATCAGATGTAGTTGAGAATTGAGGACCTCATTAGGTTGGATGAGACTAGTGTTAGAAAGTAAAGATCCCCAAGATAACTAAGAGGGGGGGGTTGAATCAGTTATTTGATAATTTATCCATTCAATAGCTTTAAACAATATAATAAATGTACCAATCAACCATAGAAAGATAATCATACACAATTGCACAATAACACAAGATATGTTAACTAGGGAACCTCTTGAAAAGAGTAAACCCCAGTGGGAATGATGCCCACAAAATGATGCACTAATATGAAAGTTCCTTGTTAGAGGATGGAACCTATTAGGAGTCTTATGAAATACATTCAGTACATATAAATCCCTGTTAGGAGATTTTGAATCCCTGTTAAAAGATTCTAACCTGGTTAAGAGTTTATGGAAGACAGAAGGACCCATTGCCCAAACAACTTCAAGGCAAGATCTCTGAACCCACTGTCCAAAAGATCTTAGAATTATTCAATAGAATAATATGAAATATATATTACCTCCTTCACACTGTGCCAAAACTACACTCTCTACTACACAAGATCACAATTACAGATCTCTGTACTCATAAGTCTTCCTTCATCACTGAATTAGCTCTTTTCTTCACTTCATGCATATATTTGCATCTCACTCTTCATAGTACACATTACAATAAGGAAAACATTCCTTATTATATACCAAACTCAAATAATTACAAATGAGTTGGTCCTCAATTGCAAAATAATAAATTCTACACGCTACATACAGAATTCACATAAAACTATCAGCTTCCAGTTACTGTAACTTTCTCCAAACATATCCTCGAAGTTTGTGCTATGAACCACATCATCATTAATGAGTCTCCAACACCCCTTTAACTACACAAAATTAGATTCCATCCCAGCTAAGAGATATCCTCCAATTTCCAAACATCGCTACACTAAAACACTGTCTAAACACTGCTTTCACCAAAATGCTCATAACTCTCACAAATGAATGAATTTCTTTTTGTGCTACTAACCATAGGTTAATAACACACCAAAGAACATACCATCAATTTTGAAAAATCCAATCTACAATACAACATGTGCACAAAACAAAACTATACCTACTTTCCTACTAATATCCAGAATATCATTGTGTTGACATCAATGACAATCCAAGTCATGAATGCAACAACAACTGCTACAGAATGACTACCAATACTACAACATCACTACAAAATATCAAATAAAATCTTTCTTTTTTTTCCTATTCTGCTCTCTCATACAATCCACAATATTTTTCATTTATATCTCTCCCCCATTGACATCAATGACAGAAATTCCATCACTAAGTCAACAACAACTTAATGTCAAAAGACACTTTTCAAAAAAATACAATAACAAGATTCCTCATGACTCAGCTCATAAACTCCCCCATAGAGGAAGTTCCATCATCCAATTCAGAAGAAAGATAGGCCTCATATACCACTGGATGGATGCAATCATCTACATCAATTCTCAAAAATAGGTTGGGGCATAACTTCAAGCATACCTCTCAGATACAAAAATGTATCCTTAGGTAAAGGCTTTGTAAATATATCTACTATCTACTCCTTTGTACTTGTGTACTCCAATCTTACTTCTTTTTCTGCAACTTTCTCTCTTACAACATGATACTTGATCTCAATATGTTTAGTCTTAGAATGTAAAATAGGATTTTTTGACATACTCACTGTACTGGTGTTATCACAATGTATAACAACAGGCTCATCAAACTTTATTCCAATATCTTTCAACATCTACTTCATCCAAATAATCTGATTACAATTATTTTCTGCTACAACATATTCTGCTTCTGTTGTGCTTTGTGAAGTACAATTTTGCTTCTTACTTAGCCAAGAGACCAATTTTCCTCCAAGAAAAAAGGCTCCACCACTGGTGCTTTTCTTGTCATCAATGCTACCTCCCCAATCTACATTAGTATAGGCACATAAAGTAAAATCATCAAAATTCTCATACCATAATCCATAATCCATTGTTCCTTTCAGATATCTCAGTATCCTCTTTACTGCTGCATAATGTGATTCTCTAGGTTTTGCTTGAAATCTTGCTACAATCCCCACTGAATGTGCTATATCAAGTCTTGTATGTGTCAAGTACTGCAATCCTCCAATCATAGATCTGTACTTTTTCTGCTCAACTGCTGGTGTCTCATCTTTGCTAGATAACTTATGTCCAGTTACCATAGGTGTTCCAACAGGTTTAGAATCTTCCATTCCAAATCTTTTCAATAATTCATTTAAATACTTAGTCTGACTTACAAATATACCTTCCTTACTTTGTGTTATCTGTAATCCCAAAAAATATTTCATTTCTCCAATCATGCTCATCTCAAATTCAGTCTTCATTTCATCTGCAAATTTGTCACTAGCTTCATCTTCTCCTCCAAAGATAATATCATCAACAAATATAACTATAACCAACAAACTATTCTCAATTTCTTTTGTGTATAAGTTACTATTTGCTGTTCCTTTTATAAATCCCAATTTCAATAAATACTTATCCAATCTTGCATAACAGGTTCTAGGTGCTTGTTTTAATCCATATAAAGCTTTCTTTAACTTACATACCATATCTCCTTCTTGTGTCAAAGGAAAACCTTCAAGCTGCTCAATGTAGACTTCTTCCAATTCACCATTCAAAAATGCTGACTTCACATCCATCTGATACACTCTGAATTTCTTGTAAGTTGCATATGCTAGAAACATTCTCATTGCTTCAAGTCTGGCCACAGGTGCAAAAGTTTCTTCATAGTCAATTCCTTCTTGTTGTGAATATCCTTTACATACCAATCTTGCTTTGTTTCTTATCGCTTCTCCTTGTTCATTCATCTTGTTTCTGAATACCCACTTTGTTCCAATCACATTCTTGTCTTTAGGTCTAGGGACCAATTCTCATGTCTTGTTTTTTTCAATCTACTCTAGTTCTTCTTTCATAGCATTGATCAAATGTTCATCTTCACAAGCTTCATTAGTAGTCTTAGGTTCAATTTGAGAAATCAAACATAAATGTACCTTATTTCGATTCAAAACTCCTCTATCTAAACTTCTAATAACTTGCTCAATAGGGTGATGTCTTGAAGTATACCTGTTAGGTGTCATAGTCACTGATCTTGTTCTGACTATAGATTCTTCTCTACTTTCTTCTCTATTTTCTTCTCTATTTTCTTCTTTGTTTTCTTCTCTATCTTCTTTAGTATGACTTTCATTCAGCAAATCACTATTAGTTTCAAAAAATAATTTTGCATTTTCAATGTTAGGCTGAGGTTGTGTTTCTCCATCAGATTCATAATCAAGCATTCTTTCCTGAATTTTAAACTTCTCATCAACTTTTACATTTGCACTTTCAACAATAGTCTTAGTTCTTTTGTTATAACATCTATATGCTTTCCTTTTTAAAGAATATCCAAGAAATATTCCTTCATCACTTCTAGGATCAAACTTCCCTATATCATCATCTCTCTTTATATAACATTTACTTCCAAAAATTCTAAAATACTTAACTGAGGGTGTATGTCCAAACCATAATTCATAAGGTGTCTTGTTTGTATCTACTCTAATTTGTACTCTGTTCATAGTGTATACTGTTATGTTCACTCTTCTCTCCAAAAAGTTTTAGCCAAATCATTTTCAAACAACATAGCTCTTGCTACTTCAGTTATTGACCTGTTCCTTCTTTCTGCAATACCATTTTGTTCTGGTGTTCTAGGGGCTTAAAGTTGTCTCTTAATACCATTCATTTCACAAAAAGTGTTAAATTCTCTAGATGTAAATTCACCACCTCTATTAGATCTTAGACACTTAATCTTCATTCCAGATTCATTCTCAATTTTCCTTTTCATGATCTTAAACTTATCAAATGCTTTAGATTTTTCTTTCAAAAATGCAATCCACATCATTCTTGTAAAATCATCAACAAGAATCATAAAATACCTTTCACCATAGAATCCTCTAGTCCTAGTAGGACCACTCAAGTCTGTATGAACAATCTCTAACTTCTCTGCCGATGTGAACTTCTTATTGGGAAATGAACTCCTTTTCTGCTTTGCCATCATACATTCTTTGCAAATCATGTTAGTAGGTTTCATAATTCTAGGTAAATCTCTTACCGCATGTGTAGTGCTCACCTTGACAATATTATCAAAGTTTATATGACAAAACATTTTATGCCATAACCAACTGTCATCAATCCTAGTTATCAAACATGTCATCTCAGTAGGATTCAACTGAAATACATTACCTCTGGTTCTGGATCCTTTTCCAATCAAATTTCCATTTTTATCTTTTATCACACAAGTTTTCTCAGAAAACCAAACTTGATAACCCTTATCAGCCAATTGTCCAACACTTAGTAGATTATGTCTTAGTCCATCAACAAAGTAAACATCATCAGTGTTAGTCTTTCCATCAAGAGTAATAGATCCTATACCCTTAATCAAATGAGGTGCATTGTTACCAACCCTAACAATTCCTCCATCATAATTATCTAACTTAACAAACTTTCTTTTATCTCTAGTCATATGATGTGAACAACCACTGTCTATAATCCAATCAGATTTCTTTTCAACTTGTGAAACTAATGCTTTTTCTTCCCTTTTATTAGATTCAGAACTTTCTTCTTTAATTGCTACAAATCCTATTTCCTCAAAGTTATCATTATCACTGTCACTTAGATGTTTTTCAATTCCTGCTTCAAAATCTTCATCATTTGCATAATAACATTCTTTAGATCTCCTAGGTTTAAAGTTGCTTCTATACTTCTTAACTCTTTTAGGACATTTAGATGCAAAATGACCATATTCTTGACAAGTCCAACATTTAAAGATTTTCTTACCATCTGGTTCTCTTTTTACAAGTAATGCAATACCTTCTTCAATCTTCTTATCTTCCTCAAATCTGCTACTGCTCGCATAATCTCCATTCACACTAGTACTTCTTGTAGGTCTAATGCTAAGAGCATTGAATTCTATTCCCATTCTAGGTAGCTCTCCTAATAATCTCAAGTTCATCTCTGCTATTTCTAATCTTCCAAGAAGAGTCTCTCTTGAAAAGTTTGATGTACAAGGTATCACTTGTTCAATCATCTGTGTTGTCTACTTGAATACTGGTGTCAAAGTTCTCAAAATTTTCCATATCACTTCATTCTCTTTCTTATCACCTCCACAAGACTTTATTTCTATCACAATCTCAGACATCCTACCAATATAACTTCTAATAGATTCATCTTCCATCATTCTGATATCTTCAAATGCACAAATCCAATTATGTAATCTAGCCTTCTTTTCATGTTCATCACCTTCAAAAGTAGAATGTAAAGCTTTCCAAATTGCATGAGATGTTTTCAAACATCTTACTTGACTATATTCATTCTCCGGTAGTGCTGATAAAAGTGCTTCTCTTGCAAGTATGTTACACATGAATAGATCTAGTTCATCTTTAGTTCCTACCTCTAGATTATCTTCCTCAATGATAGTCTTCTCATTCTTTTTAATCAACCAATAACTTGGTCCTAAACACAATAGATGTGTCTTCATCTTTTCTTTCTAGCTATCAAAATTTACTCTATCAAACTTAGGGCTTTCTTTTCTAAAATTTTCCATGGATATCGTTAAGTTGTTAAACTTTTCTTTCAAGGACCTGCTGCTCTGATACTAATTATTAGAAAGTAAAGATCCCCAAGATAACTAAGGGGGGGGAGGGGGGGGGGGGTGAATCAGTTATCTGATAATTTATCCATTCAATAGCTTTAAATAATATAATCAATGTACTGATCAACCATAGAAAGATAATCATACATAATTGCACAATAACACAAGATATGTTAACTAGGGAACCTCTTGAAAAGAGTAAACCCCAGTGGGAATGATGCCCACAAAATGATGCACTAATATGAAATTTCCTTGTTAGAGGATGGACCCTGTTAGGAGTCTTATGAAATACATTCAGTACATATAAATCCCTGTTAGGAGATTTTGAATCCCTGTTAAAAGATTCTAACCAGGTTAAGAGTTTATGGAAGACAGAAGGACCCACTGCCCAAATAGCTTCAAGGCAAGATCTCTGAACCCACTGTCCAAAAGATCTTATAATTATTCAATAGAATAATATGAAATATATATTACCTCCTTCACACTATGCCAAAACTGCACTCTCTGCTACACAAGATCACAATTCTAGATCTCTGTACTCACAAGTCTTCCTTCATCACTGAATTAGCTCTTTTCTTCACTTCATGCATATATTTGCATCTCACTCTTCATAGTACACATTACAATAAGGAAAAAATTCCTTCTTATATACCAAACTCAAATAATCACAAATGAGTTGGTCCTCAATTACAAAATAATAAATTCTACACGCTACACACAGAATTCACATAAAACTGTCGGCTTCCAGTTACTGTAAATTTCTCCAAACATATCCTCGAAGTTTGTGCTATGAACCACATCATCATTAATGAGTCTCCAACATCCCTTTAACTACACAAATTCATATTCCATCCCAGCTAAGAGATATCCTCTGATTTCTAAACATCGCTACACAGAAACACTATCTAAACACTACTTTCACCAAAATGCTCATAACTCTCACAAATGAATGAATTTATTTTTGTGCTATTAACCATAGGTTAATAACAAACCAAAGAACATATCATCAACTATGCAAAAGCTAATCTACAATACAACATGTGTGCAAAACAAGACTGTACCTACTTTCCTACTAATATCTAGAATATCACTGTGTTGACATCAATGACAATCCAAATCATGAATGCAACAACTGCTACAGAATGACTACTAAAACACTTTGCCTTCATTCCTAACAACTAGAAGAGAATCAGTTGTAAGGAATGCCAAATTGTAGTTGCAGGTTAAGAATTTATATGATAAGAAAACTGTTGACAGAAAGTTTGAACTTGGTGATTTGGTGTTAGTTTGGAATGCTAGACTGGAGGATAAGGGGAAACATGGTAAATTTGATGCCATCTGGCTAGGGCCATATCTAATTCATGAGAAATGGGGCCAAGATTTATACATTATCAAAGAATTAAATGGTGATATTCAAGAATTCCCAGTTCATGGATAATTCTTGAAGAAATACTTGAATTGAGGTATTCTGTTTTCCATGAATAGTAGTTAGGTTTGTACATTTTGTAAATTCTATAAATAAGCTGCTTGCCCCTGCCCTATTTTGTCTTGGTCTGTTAGTTTTTGGTCCTGTTGCCTATTCTGCCTTGCTTGTTCCCTATTGTCTACATTTTTCCAGCGGGATGGTCTACTTTAAACCAGTGATTCTAAGTCCTTTCCATGCTTGTAGGAGGCATACATCCCCAGACAAAGCCACTATTAGCACGTGCCAAATATTTTATGGCTCTACCTCTCTTCCCCTGGTCTTTGCAATGTTTTTCATGTCTCTGGCTAAAACCCTTGGCAAATTTTTTTTTAAAATCTAGCCGTTGGGTCCTTAAATTTAAAATTGCCCTGGCCCTGTTTTATTTTCACATCACCATTTTGTAGGTCACTTAAAACCTTTAATCTGCATGTGCCTTTTTTTTAAAAAAGACTTCTTTACATGTCATGTGGTTAGGTTTCATGTGTTGGCGGGTCCCCTTTAATCTTTCCTAAGTTCCCAGTGCCCTGCAAGTTTTAAATTTTCCTAAGTCCTGAGCTTTAATTTTTCCTATGTTTTGGCAGCGTTTATTTTCCCTAGGCCCAGCTCTGACACCATCTCCATCTAATGGTGGGCGTATGTTTTCAAGTGATGTGTCAGATGCATGAGATCTTAAGACAACCATTGATCTCATTGGGTGACATTACATTTCCTTTTAAGTGGGTCCACTTGCTAGGTGTGCCATGTCAACATTTTCTTATTGGTCCATGGGTAAACAACTCAGCATGTGTCAGTGGGACTTGATTTTCTAATGGGTTAGAGGGTCCTGACATTTGTAATCCATCCAAAAATGGGTGTAAGTTCTCATGGAATCTGTCAGAGGCTTGAGATCTTATGCCAGCCGTTGATCTCATTTGTCTCAAACATATCTTTGGTGGTGGTACCAATGTCAGGTGGAGCTGATTTAGAGGTTTTTTATTGGTCCACATAGTATGAGGTGGAATCCTATCAGTGGGACCTAATTTTCTAGATGTGTCAATGGGTCTTGATCCTGTTAGTGAATCGATGAACGGTGTATAATCTTATGGGTTTTGTTAGAGGCTTAAGATCTTACGATGGCCATTGATTTTGTTTCCTATTAGATGGTTGTTAGAAGATGGGAGGAGATTCTTGATCTAATGGTGGGTGTGTAATTTGATAGAATCTTGGAAGTCTTTGCAAACTTCAGATGGTCGTCGATCTTCCTGATGCGACCTCAGTCAAATTTTTTTAGTCTTTTGGCGGTTGAGTTAAGATTTAAAGCCCGCGAAGCATGAAGATCTTACGGCCACGACTTAAAGCTAAACTAATTTCAAATTTTGACCGTTGAGTTTCTACAAGCACCATAAAGTAGTTGTTTATTTTCCAATTTGAATTTGTAGAGGGTTTCCAGTGATAGGAAGTACCAAAATTTATGGTTTTAATAGCTAGTTTTGATTGGTTTGGTGGAACTTACTGTTGCAGTGTGGTCCAGGGTGTTGAGTGATCATCTACAACATTTTTACTATGTGGTTTTGTGCTCAAGGCATGTTACAGGGTTGACATTTAGGTATTGTTCACAATTATTAGTACCTTCACAGAGAATTTTTCATGATTGAGGATCATTCCAAGATTTTTTTTCTCTTGGTTGCCTGGGTTTCCACCCCTGTAATAACTTTATGACCATTTCTAGTTGGTTGGGTGGTTGAAACCCTAACCCTAAGTCATCTGTAGCTTGTTGCATTCTCGTTGAGAATTCCAAGATGACTAGGGAGTATAAGTTACAAAATTTTGACTGAGTAGGGGTTCCAAACTTTCTTTGGTCCCAGCTAGTTGTTGATAGTGTTATACTAATAGAGGAGTGGGATTTTGGGTATTTTCCTATCTTTGTGTTGTTTTGATTGTATATTGATCCTAAATATGTTAATGAAAATACTATTGAGTTCCAATCTTGCATTTGTGTATGTCTTCTTGTTTTGGTTCTAAGCTCATATATGTTAATGTCACAAAGTGTGTTAGCATATGGTAAACAAAGAGTATTGTGAAGTCATCTCTGAGTTCCTAACAAAGTTAGGATTAAAGTCTTTTGGGTGGGTTCAGTGATTTTACAACCAAGTAAGAATTTGATGTCCTTGTGTTTGAGGGAGAGGGGTAATAGGTAAAGCACTTATCCTGATCCCAAGAGTGTTTGATTCAAGATCTTCAGCTAATGTATGTAATTGGGTGACTCTTTGCCCTAGGTTAAGGCACTGGTCCATCATCTGGAGGCATTTCATTGTCATCAACCACACACACAAACATTCAAATGATAAAATCTTAAAGCAGTTAGTAAAGAGTATATAGTTGTATATCATTTAGTGATTCTTTTCAAGAAGTGAATCAAGGGTACACCTACCTAAGAAATAAGGCTTAAAGTGTAGGAGGATCTCTCTTGATCCTTGTTAATTGGCCCTCTTCCTTGTAGACTTTGGAGTGGTGATAGAGTCAAAGTTATATTATAGTTATATTAAATTTATCCATCAAAGTATAAATCTACAAGTGAAGATCAAAGGGAACCCCCAACACTGTCAACATTGATAATAATATGAAAATATCAAGGAAATTGGGTGGAAAGAGAGATGATCCAAAGTTGTTTGGGGATAAGAAATACAAAAAGGAAAATGATAAGAATGTTGGAGCTAGGAGGCAAGAAGAAGATAAATTGGATAAGGTGCTCAATGCATTGAAGGATTTGAAGGCACCTACAAATAGGAACATCAGTGCTCCTACCAATGAAAGGCCTCAGTTCAACAAAAATTTCAACAAACAGAATAGATTGTAGAACTACCCCTACAACACCCAATGGAAGGATGGCAAGCCTATTGTCCCTATTGTAAGAGGAAATAATGACAGAATTGTCCCTAACCCTCTACAAAAGGCTTCAATAAATGTCATGGAGGACATACCTTAGTGTGTTGCATGCCAGTCCCCTCATTTTGTAGAGGATTGTGTGGTTGCACAATCTATGGCTGCAAATCAAGATTGTGGCAATGAGGAGATAGATCAAGAAGAAGATCAAGATGATGTTGATGCAACATGGCTTCTTCATATCTAGGATATGAAGATGATTTTTATTTTGATGAAGAGGCAGATATAAATTTGAAGAGACATAATCAAGCCCTTTTTAATCAAGAGGTTTTTTTTGATAGTGAAGACATTGATAGGAAGACATGTAACATGAACTCTTCTTCTAAGCCAGTAAATTTGAGAAGACCTCCTAGAGAAGAGATGGAAAGGATTACTATAGAAATGATTGCCCAAGTGCAAACTAGAGGCATGGTGGCAAGGAATACAAATGAGAAAGCTATAGGAATGTTCATAAAGAGCACCATCTCTAGAGAGGCTAATGAGAACAAATCAAAAGGTGATCACATGGTGAAATTCAAGAATGTAAAAGGAAAGAATTATGAGCCTAAGGGAGTTCGAATTGACAAGACTTCTAGTGAGATTGAGAAGCTAGTTAACACAATGGATAAGATTGAAAAAATGAGGGTGGCCAATACACCTAATATATTAGATAAGAACAAGGATATTAAGGCGGTGTAGATTGAGATTCCTTCTTCTGCTCTTGTTGATATGTTATCTGTATTGTCCCAAATTACAGTTAAGGTTCCATTGTCAGAATTATTGAGAATCCCTAAACACAAAGATAGAGCTATTTCATGGGTAGATAATGTTCATAACAATGCTATTGCATGCAATGGATCTGATGATAAAGCTTTGAAAGTTGTTGCTGCTCAGGGAATTGTGTCTCAAATTCCTCCAATATATTTGGATAGTTCTGTCAATGCCAGCCTTGAAAACATTGATCCATTCTTTTTAAGTGTTCTTGTGAATGGAATGAAACTATGAAATTGTATGATTGATAGTGGTACCTCTAATACTGTCATGCCTTTCAAAATCATGGAAAATTTGGGTCTTAAAGCTGATACAGTGCAAAGTAGATGTGCAATGAATCAGAGGGAGGTACCAATTACTGGGACTATCAATGTAATGCCATATATTCTGGCAGCATATCTAGAGAAAGAATTGACAATGAGTGTTTTGGTAGTGGACATCCCTCCTCATTATGGGATGTTGCTATCTAGAAGATGGAGTGCTGCCATGAGTGGAAGTTTACAGTGTGATCTATCCTATGCCACTTTCAAGATTGATGATCAGTTTGTCAAGATTGAACGAGAGCCAACTGTATGCCACATGATTGAGAGAAATATTGATACTGAAACTACATGTTTTGTGGATACTAATATTAATGCTTTTAGGGCAGAGATCCCTATATTTGAAAATGATCCTACTTTGTCACTTATCTCTATTGAGGTAAGTGCTAATTCTATGAAGGGTGATTTGTGGGTAATGTACTTTGATGGTGCAAATTGCAAGGATGGAGTAGGAGCAGGTATCTTACTTATTTCTTCTGATGGAAACACCTACAAGTTTTCTTTCACATTGAATTTCTTTTATACCAACAATGTAGCAAAATATGAGGCTTTGTTGTTAGGATTGAGGTTGGCACAAAAATATGGTATTAAGTGCTTAAGTGTTGTTGGTGATTCTAAGTTGGTGGTGTCCCAAGTCAGATCAGTATATGCTTCCAAGAATAAAAGGCTAAAACAATATAGGAATGCAGTTTGGGATTTGATTGAACATTTTGATGCATTCAATATTGAGTGGAAGGATAGGAGTAATAATAAGATGGCTGACTTGTTACCCAATATTGCAATCAATCCCAATGATATTATATTTTTTGGTATTTCTAAGGTTGAAATTTAGGCTAGGCCTAGCATACTAGACAATATTGAAAATTGACAAGTTTTTTATGATGATAATGATATCTTGAAGTTTATGAGTTGTGAAGATCAGTATCATGGTCAAGAATTTGATTGTTCAGCCTTGGTTGAGTCAGTAGAAGGAAAAGAGGTTGTCTTTGGAAATGAGGTCATTCAGCTTAGAACTAACAAGGTGCCTAAGGGACTTGTTGTTTCAGAGACTGTCTTTGATAACCAGGATAGAGTTCAAAAGAATATCAAAAGAGAAGATCATGTTGATCTAGAGGAGATAAACCTTGGAACACATGAAGCACCCAAAAGGGTATACATTGGTAGAGATATATCTCAAAAGGTAAAGAAATCTTTGATTGAATTATTGAGAAAATTCAAGCATGTTTTTGCATGGTCATATGATGACGTAAAGGTTTATAGAGAAGATTTGTTTCAGCATATTATTCCATTGAAAGAAGATGCTAAACCTTTCCAGCAAAAGCAAAGGCCTATTAATCCCACTTTGGCACCCAAGATGCAAGAAGAGTTAATGAAGCTGAGAGATGCTAGAATTATAAAGCCTATAAGGCACTCTTATTGGGTTTCAAACCTTATTGCTATGAGAAAGAAAAATGGTGACATCAGGATTTTTGTGGACTTTAGGAATTTGAACATCATCTCATTAAAAGATAATTATTGTCTGCCCAATATGGAATCTATGTTGCAAAGAGTAACCGGATTAGAATTGATGTCTATGATGGATGATTTCCCTAGTTACAATCAGGTAATTGTCAAGGAATCAGAGCAATTCAAGATAGCTTTCACAACACCTTGGGGGACATATGTTTATGTCAAAATGCCTTTTGGCCTCACAAATACTGGTGCTACTTTTTAGAGGGTAGTGGATGTTGCCTTTTCAGATTTCTTAAATGATTTTCTTGTTGTGTATGAAGAGGATTTAACTGCCTATTCCAAGAAGGAAGAAGATCATTGTATTCATTTTGAAAAAATATTTGTGAGGGCCTTGGAATTTGGCATTTCATTAAACCCAAGGAAATGTTCTTTTGGTGTCATTGAAGGTAAGTTTCTTGGCTACTTAGTTGGGAAGCAAGGAGTGAGAATTGACCCTGAAAGGGTAGCAGCCATTGATAAAATTTAGAGACCAAAGAATGTTAAAGGAATCCAATCCTTCTTTGGTCAGGTCAATTTCTTAAGGAGGTTTGTGAAAAATTTTGCAGAGGTTACTAGACCTATTTCTAAGATGTTGAAGAAGGGATCTACAATCAATTGGGAGGGTGAGCTTAATGAGGCTTTCAAAAATATCAAGTAGACTATCAAAGATGCACCAGTGCTTAAGGAACCTGATTATAATGTCTCAATGCACATTTTTTCCTTTGTATCTTTTCAAACTATTGCTGTAGTTTTGTTAAAAAAGAATAAGGATGGTTTTGAGCAGCCTATTGCATTTTTCAGTAAATCTTTGCAGGTTGCTGAATTGAAATATGACATAAATGAAAAACAAGCATATGCACTTGTGAAGGCAATCAAGGCTTTTAGGTGTTACTTGATGGGGGTGATTGTGATTTCTTTTGTGTCAAGTGTAGCTATGAAGGATATTTTCTCATAGTAGGAGGTGTCTAGGAGAAGATGCAGATGGATCAATAGGATCCAAGAATTCAATGTTGATGTCCAGATTACTAAATTGGTTAGAGGACAAGGATTGGAAAAACTGATGGCTCAATCCAATCTTGATGCAAATCAGATAAATCATTCTGAAATTGATTATCCATGTGATATGGATGATTGTATTTGGTATCAAGATATCATCTATTACTTGAGAAACATGAAATGTCCAGATAATATGAATGATAATTAGAAGAGGACATTGAAATTAGAGGCCATCAAGTATGTAATTATGAAATGTAAATTGTATAGAAAGAATTTTGATTGCATACTTTTGAAATGTGTAGATGAAGATCAGGTTAACAAGTTGTTGAAGGAAATGCATGAGGGAGTTTTTGGTGGACATTATATGGGTAAAACAACTGCTCATAAAATCCTGAGAGCAGGATTCTGGTGGCCCACGATCTTCAAGGATGCATAACAGTTGGTGAGGAGGTGTGATGCTTGTCAAAGGTTCTTTGGTAAGCTTAAATTTTTAGGTAATGTCCCATTAAAGCCAGGAGAAGTTCAGGCTCCTTTCCAACAATGGGGAATTGATTTCATAGGGGAGATACCAAAAAAGTCTAGTGGAGGACACTCATGGATTTTAGTTGCCACTGATTACTTTACAAAGTGGGTAGAGGCTATACCTACAATAAATGCAACTAGTAAGGTGGTAATTGATTTTTTGTTGAATAATATTGTTACAAGGTTTGGTTGCCCTGAGAGGATAGTTAGTGATAATGCAATGTGCTTTAGGTTTGCTGAATATAAGAACTCTTGCAAAGGTTTAGGAATTCAGATTTCTAATTCCTCACCTTATCATCCACAAGGAAATGGATAGGCAAAATCTACTAATAAGAGTTCGATTAAAATTCTAAAGAGGATTCTTGAAAAGAATAAGAGAGAATGGAATTCAAAGCTGCCATTAGCCCTATGGGTTGATAGGGTAACTATGAAGAGGGCAATTGGTTGTGCACCATTTGACCTAGTATATGGAATACATGCAAGAATGCCTTAGAATAATTTGTTGGAAATGTATAAATTTGTTTAGTTATATGATGATGACATAGATGATGATATGCAATTGAGAATTGAGGACCTCATTAGGTTAGATGAGACTAGAAGAGAGTCAATTGAAAGAAATGCCAAATTGCAGTTGTAGGTTAAGAATTTGTATGATAAAAAGACTATTGACAGAAGGCTTGAACCTGGTGATTTGGTGTTAGTTTGGAATGTTGGACTAGAGGATAAGGGAAAGCATGGTAAATTTGATCCCATCTAGTTAGGGCCATATCTAATTCATGAGAAAAATGGTGATATTCAGGAATTTCTAGTTCATGGACAATTCTTGAAGAAATACTTCAATTGAAGGTATTCTATTTTCCATGAATAGTGGTTAGGTCTGTATATTCTATAAATTTCTATAAATAGTTGCTTGCCCCTATCCTATTTTTTCCTAGTCTATCAGTTTTTGGTCCTGTTGCCTATTCTTCCTTTTTTGTCAGATGGTCTACTTTAAACCAGTGATTCTAAGTCCTTGTTATGCCTATAGGAGGCATACATCCCTAGACAGAGCCACTGTTCACATGTGCCAAAAATTTCATGGCTCTAGCCCTTTTCCCCTAGTCTCTGCAGTCATTTTTTAGGTCCTTGCCTTTATCCTTGGTTCAAATTTTTGAAAACATAGCCGTTGCATACAAAAACCCTTTGAAAACCCTGGCCTTATTCTATTTTGATGTTACTTTTTACAGGTCACTTAAGGGTCCTATTTCGCATGTGCTTTATATTTTGAGTCGGCCCCATATAAATTTTTCCTAAGTCTTTACCCCGATGGCCTTTAATATTTTCCTATAGTTCCCTGCCGAAATATTAAGCCTAAGTCTCACCATTTAATATTTTCCTATGTTTCAACAGCCTTTATTTTTATGGGCCCATCTCTAACACCATCTTCATCTAACGGTTGTCACTAAAGTGCAAGGGTTTTGTCAAAGGTATACGATGTTGCACTGGCCGCCAATTCTTTGTATGACATAGCCTTTTTCTCATGCGGGTCCACTTGCCAGGTTTTCTAATTTGGAGGTTTTTTATTGGTCCACGTGGTATGAGATGCAATCCTATCTGTGGGACTGGTCTTCTTGGCATTCAGGTGGGTTAAAGTCTGATTTAATCTTGTAGCTATTGTTATACCATTGATATAACATGCTCGACCTTTAGTGCAATGTTATAGCGACAACCATTGATTTTCCTAAGGAAGGCAAGTGGGTCCATTGACACGTATGTGTAGTTGGTGCTATTTGATTCATCCTTGTATTTTCACAGTGGCTTGTTGTAAGTGGGACCTAGTTTCCAGATGTGTCAGTGGGTCCTGATCCTGTTAGTGAATTGATGAACAGTGTATGATCTCATCAAGTGTGTTAGAAGCTTAAGATCTTGCGATGGCCATTGATTTTGTATCCTGTCAGAGGGTTGTTAGGGCTGGGGGAAGATTCTCAATCTGACAGTGGGTGTGAAATCTGATAGAATCTTGGAAGTCTTTGCAAAATTTAGATGGCCATCGATCTTCCTGATGCGGGCCCGATCGAAGTTTCTCAGTCTTTTGGTGGTAGGGATAAGTGTTTAGCGGCCAAAAAATGTATTAAGGTTTCATTTGTTCACGTGAAATGATGATGGTTCTCTAATTATTTTAGTGGTTCAGTGAACAAGCATTCACGTAATCGCTAAACTTTTTGGCAGATGGATAAAATGTTTCACGAACTGGCGGTGACATTTTGTCACTAGTTCGCTAGATGTGGGGCCGAGGTTAGTGTTTTCTTGCATTTGCTAGTTTGCAAGGTGAAAGGAGGGTTAATATTTTCATCCCACGAATAGGATATGCTTTGTCACATGTTCGCTTAAGCTAAACCCTGGGTGGCAGTTGAGTTAAGATTTAAAAGATAGCAAAACATGAGGATCCAATGGCCATGACTTAAATTTAGTTCAGATTTGAACGTCAACCTCTGATTTGCTACAAGCGCCATGGAAATGACCGTTATTATTCAAATTCAAATTTTTGAAGGGTTTCCAGTGACATGAAGGACTAGAATTCAATGCAGAGGCAATAGGAGCTGGTGGGAAATGATATGTTTGCTATTGTAGTGTGGTCCAAGGTATGTCATGTTCATTTGCAAGACTTGTACTATATGGTTTTGTGCTCAAGGCATGTTGCAGGTGGCAAGAAAGGGTTGACAATTCAAATTTTTCATGATTTGAAGTACTTTCCCAGAGACCTATCATGAGTGCAAATCTTTCTCAAGCTTGGCCAACTGGTTTTCTTCCCCTGCAATAAATTTTTGACCATTTCCAGTCAGTTGGGTGGTTGAAACCCTAACCCTAAGTCATCTCTAGCTTGTTGCATTCTCTTTGAGAATTCCAAGATGACTAGGGAGTATAAGTTGCAAAAATTTTGATTTTGTGTGGGTTCCAAAACTTTCTTTGGTCCCAGGTTGGTTGTTCATGGTGTTCATGGATTTTGTATCTTTTCCTATCCTTGTGTTGTTCTGATTGTGTATTGATTCTGAATATATTAATGAGAATGCTATTGAGTTCCAATCTTATATTTGTGTATGTCTTCTTGTTTTGGTTCTAAACTCATATATGTTAGTGTCACAAAGTGTATTAGCATATCATAAATAAAGAGTATTGTGAAGTCATCTCTAAGTTCCTAACAAAGTTAGGATTAAAGTCTTCTAGGTGGGTTCAGTGAGTTTGCAACCAAGCAGGAATGTGATTTCCTTGTGTTTGAGGGAGAGGGGTAATAGGAAAAGCACTTATCTTGGATTCAATTGTGTTTGAATTAAGGTATTTAGTTGATGTATGTAATTGGGTGACTCTTTTCCCTAGGTTAAGGCACTAGTCCATCCTCTAGAGGAATTTCATTATTGTCAACCATACACACAGACATTAAATGATAAAATCTTAAATCAGTTAGTAAAGAGTATATTGGCATAACATTTTATGATTCCTTTCAAGAAGTGAATCAAGGGTACACCTGCCTGAGCATTAAGGCTCAAAGTATAGGGGGATCTCTCTTGATCCTTGCTAATTGGCCCTCTTCCTTGTAGACTTTGGAGTGGTGATAGAGTCAAAGTTATATTAAAGTTATCCATCAAAGTATAAATCTACAAGTTGAAGATCAAAGGGAACCCCCAACACATATCAAGCTTTCTTTGCTTAAATTGTGGCTTTCTTTGGATCTAGCTTAATAGGAAAACCTTACTATCATCCAAATTGAATAAACATTAGGCATATGCTCTCCATTTTATGAAGTGGATCAAAAAGCCAAAAGTGTGAGTTCAATTTGGTAGAAAGAAAATGATGAGGAATTAACAAAACATGTCATTTTTAAGAACCTCCTTTTCAAGAGGTTGACAAGAACAATTTTTCTTGAAGTGTTTGGAACAAGGAACAACAATAGGGATATTCTCTTCACTTCATGAGTGAACCAAACTCCCAAACTTGTTGAACTAAGTTTGATTTCTTGTTTTCTATATATGCTAGATAATTTAGATCTTTAAAGGGCTTGCCACCCAAGAATTTCCTTATGAGGACGGTGAGAAGGAATGACCCAAAGTGGGAGATAATAACTTTAGCTACGATACTATCCAACCCACTATAAACAAACACACTCTTCCCTAAGAGAAGAGTGACTAGGTTGTGTGCAAGTGTTCTTCACTTCCTCTAGTAGTCTTTTGAGATTGCACCAAATCATGCTTTTGTGCATGTGGGAAGCCTATAAGAGGGTAAAAGAATTTGACATGATCTAGAATAGAGGTGTTCATTAAAACCTTGATAAGTAGTAATCTACCTCTTTAGAGCCAAATGTGTTTAAAAGCCAAATCTGACTCTAGGTAGACTGCTTGGAAGAAATTCTTGTTTATACTTGTGGAAACTAACTAAGAACATACACTTTTAGTGTGGTTTTAGGGATATGGTGAAAATTTGACATGTGTGTTGTGTTTGTACTTTATTTTCAAGAAAGAATATTCTACAAATCTAATAAAAAACTTTTAAAATTGCTAAAATTTACAACCTGATCTGCAAAGTGTCACCTATGCACAGTGAAGTTACACCTATGATTTGTAAAGAAACACATGTTAACAATGAAGTCACACTTGTGACATTTTAAGCGATGCTTGGAAAAAGTTAAGAGATGCCTGCCAATAGAGAAAAGCTGCATGCTCACCTATAGAGTGCCACCTAGGTAATTCTAGTCACCACGTACCAAATTTAAAGTCATGCCTACACACTGGCAAGTGACGCAAAAAAACAAAGAAGGGAAAATAATGGATATTTCTATGGTTTTAAAAAAAAAATGATTTCATATCCGGATACCCTTTTGGACATTTTATCAGTTCCAATGTTCCACTTAGTCATAAATCTTGGTTTTGAACATTTTGAAAATTTTGTGAGAATTTGGCCACCAACTAGTGAGATTAAAACCTATCTTCAAGTTATTTATGTTCATGCCAGCTTTAACTCAATCTCACTATATCAAGAAAACCTTTCAACTAGATGGAACATATTTGAGGAAAGAACTTCCTTTTTTGAGTGACTCATTTATGACCTCAAGAATACCACAAGAACCCATTCAAGTGATGGAAACCAACATGACTTTTGGTAATATAGGAAGTATTGACCTGAACAATCTAGGGTCAAAAAATGTCAATGGAGGAGGTATTGACCCAAACAACCTAGGGCCAAATAACAATAATTGAGGAATAGACCCTAACAATCAAGGGTTTAACAATCCTAACAATGGGGGCAATGGTGAGCCAACTACTAAAGATCCAAGCGATGAAAAGGTTAATGAAGCCATACAAATCCCATACTTGATGAAGATCATGGAGAAAGCATTAGAAAGAGACAAGGAAAATTATTTCCTAGACCTAGCCCAAGAAGGTCTTAAAATCCCTCATGACTTCGATATCAATCAGCTTAAGAAAAAGGAAGTTGAAGATAATCCGATTGATATCATGAATAAAAAATTTAAATTATTCCAAATGCAATTGGACACAATAAAGAAAAGTGGGGCTCCAAAACTCTTTTCAATAGAGGCATTGTTTCCTTTTCCATTTGACAAAAGTTTAGTCATGATACCATTCCCTAGTAATGCGGTCTTTCCTAAGTATGACAAATACAAAGGAGCATCTGATCCTTAAGATCATTTAAGGGAATTTTTTGCATTAAGATTGGAATTAATGCATGACACTACTTATTTAATGAGGTTTTTTCCTAGAATTTTTGGAGGCATGGCCATGGAATGGTTCTCAAAATTACCTTCAGGTATTCAAAATTTTGAAGAGTTGGCTTCTAAATTTGTAACAAATTATTCATACAATATCAAACACAAAGTTACAATGATTACCTTATGCAACACCAAGAAAAAAGAGGGAGAAGGATTCCTAATTTTCCCACAAATATGGAGGGCAGTATTTGCTAGATACCCTCAAAGTGTACCAGAAAAGGAAAAGATGGACATTTTCATAAATAGCTTGAGTAATGAAATGAACTATTGGTTAAGGATGCAATGTCCTAAGATTTTTCAAGATCTTATTGAAAATGGAGTAACTATGGAGGACGTATTGGTTAAAAGTGGAGAACTAAAGCTTTACAAGGATAATAAGAACCACAACAATAACAATACCTCCAACAATAATAACAACAAGAATAAGAATTTTAACAACAATTATGGATTTGGGTTGAAGAACATCAAAAAAGGTGTGGTCAATGATGGGTTTGTTGATGCTAATAATTTGAAAGTCACTCCTTTTACTCTCACAAGAACACCTACTCAAGTGAATGCTAGAAATCAAGTTCCTAAAGTGCCTTTTAACAACAATACCAATTATAAAAACTTTGGGAACAATCAAGGGGCTAACAAGCCTAAGTTGTTCTTGGCACCAACTCCTAAGAGGACATTCACACCTTTAGGTAAACCTCTTGAGAATGCATTGAGAACTCTCATTGCTAATAAGATTATTGATTTACTTAGAGCTCAACAATATGAACCACAAAACAAGCCCAATTGGTGGAATGAGTCTAGTCATTGTGAGTACCATAGAAATAGAGGACATACAACAAATGATTGCTTGCAGTTGAATAATTTGGTACAAGATTTGATTGATAATGGTGTGATCAATATAGAAGGGCCTCAAAGTAATGAACATCACATGGCCTTTAAGCAACCTTTCTATAACCATGAGAAAGGTGAACCTTCCAATTCAAATAAGCAAGGCAACAATAATGTCAATTTTTCTCATCATTATGATAACACTATCAACACATTATCCAAAAAAGAGCATGTTGTCAATGTTGTTCTAATCAAGGAACAACCCAAAAAGGAAACATCTTATGCTATTACAAGTGGGAAAGTTTCAAGGATTACCATACAAGGGGTTGATCCTAAACCTATTGGTCCTACACCATCAAGTATTTTGGCTAAACAACCAGCTACAACAATAAAGCCATATAATTTGGTGGACTAATTACAAAAGACTTGAGCTCAAATTTCTATTTTGGAGTTGTTAAAATTATCTCCAAATCACAAGGATATATTGCAAAAGCCCTATTGGATACTAATGTTCCTATCAATTTGGAGGTAGAGAAATTTCAAAACATGGTGGGACATCTCATTGCACCACATTGTCTTTCATTTTTAGAGCAAGACAATATGTCAATCACTCATCCTCAAAATCTTCCCTTGCATATAGAAGTCCTCATTTAAACACATAGGGTTAAGAGAGTTCTCATAGATGGGGGAGCTGGTCTTAATATTTGCACTCTAAATCTTGTCAAGTCCTTAGGTTTATCTAAGTCATCTATTGATCCTAAGAAGAATATTACCATTAAAGATTATGATGAGGAGGAGAGATCTTCAAAAGACATGATTATTTTACCTATTCAATTTGGGCCTATCAAAAAGGACACCGTATGTCAAGTCCTAGACATGAAGTTAACTTATAATATCTTATTGGGGAGGCCATGGATACATGAGATGCAAGTGGTTCCTTTTACATATCATCAATGTATCAAATTTCCATACATGAGAAATCACAATTGGAGGGGATTCAAATCCTTTTCAATATTGCAGCACATTGAAGCCTCTTCATGAATTATTTATTCCTCATAATAGTGAAGGGATTGTTCCAAATATTACCATTGAAGAAACTAAAGGTGAAGATCCTAAGTTAACATCAAATGTTACCTCTACATCAAACCCCATTAAAACTAACTCAACTATAGCGACTAAGGGAAAAGAACAAGTGAGTTATGAGGGTCCAAGTCCAAAGGAGAATTCAGATGATACATCCATGCTAGAGGTGGAACTTACTAAACCTACCAAAGAGGATAGAGACAAAGCCAAAGAAGGCCAATATAAACAAATGAATGAGATGATACACATGTTTGAAAAGAAGTGTAGAATCAATTCTAAAGGAGTAGGGGAATATTCTATTTCCCTATTTGATTTACCTACTTCACCAAAAACACATGGAAAACCTTCCAAGGTGCATCCTCCTCAAAAATACAACTCTTACTTTGTAAAAGAGAGTGACAAGTCAACATTTGAAAAAGAAGACGATGAGGTACTTCAATGGCTTTACAAAGATGAAAGTGATACATCAAACAATCCCATTGAAAGTGTCCAACATATCAATATTGAAATGGACCAATATGGAAAGGGATTTGGAATTATGAAAAAGATGGGGTATAAGGGAAGAGGACCCTTAGGTATGAGAAATAGAGGTTTTATTGAACCTATTGAACCTTCTTAGAGATCAAAGGAGGAAAAATCAGGAATAGGTTATCATTACGAAGGAGAAAGTTCTAAACCTATGTATGATTTTTATGAACAAATAAACATGGTAGAGTCTGATATTAATAGTGATGATTCTAGAGAATATGAATGGGATTCTTTATTCAAAGACTCTTTCCATGACAAAGAGATTTCTATAATTCATTCTTATGCTAATGTTCCTAAAGAAAAAACTCAAAATAGTGAAGATCCGGAGATACTTCCTATAGGGAAAGTGCAAATTACTCTGCCATGGTTAGGTGAAACTTGGGTTTCTTCATGGGAGGGTGATTCAAATTTTAGATTTGACCCGCATGTATTCTTTCCCATGGAAGTCTTAGAGGACTCAAGTGAAGAAAACTTTGTTCCTTCTTCCATGGATCATCTTGAGCAAGCTCATGTTATTGACCTTAATGATATAATGTATGAACCATCTAATGAGGTCATGTCCTTAAACCCAGCCAATGACAACTTGCCACTTGAATCTTTATCCTTAATTCATCCCGAGCTTATTGATTGGGACTTAACCAAACCAAGTGACTTACTATAATTTCCTAATGAACAAGCAATGACAAAATACCTAAATATGGTTGAGCCCTCTTCCATCGATGATTTTAATCCAAACACGATGAGAAAGGAAGGGGTCCAACCTCTTAATCAAAAAGAAAAGATAAAAAAATATAAAAAATTGAAAACTTCTAGTGGTGAAAACCACCATGTGGCAGCACTAGAACCAAAGAAAGTAAAGATAAAGGATGTTTCCAATGGTGAAAACCCAATTGTGGCTCCGAAGGAAGAGAGGTTGGATACCTTACCAGCACATGAGGAACAAAGATCACCAATTCTTATAGAGCCAATGGAGAAAGTCAACATTGGAACCGAATTGGATCCTAAATTCATACATTTACCAGCTTCACTTACACCTTTAGAAAGAAAGGATTTCATCAAGTTCTTCCAAGAAAAATAAGTGAATTTTGCATGGTCCTATGCCAACATGTTTGGATTGGATCCAAACTTCATCATGCATCACTTGAATGTCAAACCAGGGCTTAAGCCCATCAAGAAAAAATTGAGGAAGATGCATCCACACATAGCTCTTCTAGTTAAAGCAGAATTGGAGAAGTTGTTAAAGGTGGGTTTCATAAGAGCAATTTCATATGTAGAATGGATATCCAATATTGTACTGGTTACCAATCATGATAAATCCATTTGTGTATGTATGGAATTTTGAGATCTTAATCTTGCATGTCCCAAAGATGACTTCCCACTTCAAAGCATAGATGCAATTGTGGACTTATCAATGGGGCACTCCATGTTTTCATTGATGGATAGTTTTAGTGGATACAACCAAATTAAGATTGCACTTGAAGACCAATAAAAGATAGTGTTCACATGCCCTTGGGGAAATTTTTGTTGGAATGTAATGCCTTTTGGCCTAAAAAATGCCGAAGGTACTTACCAAATGGAAATGACTACCATCTTCCATGATATGATGCACACCTTCTTAGAAGATTATGTAGACAATATATTGGCTAAGTCACATCAAAGAGAAGACCATCTAGAAATTCTAGAGAAGATATTTACATGCTTGGAACAGTTCAAAGTAAGGCTCAATCCAAAAACATGTGCCTTTGGTGTTCAATCTGGGAAACTATTAGGCTACATAGTTTCAGCAAAAGGAATTGAAATGGATCCTAATAAGGTCCAAGAAATTATGGACATGGATATTCCTAAGAACATTAGCCAAATGAGGTCCCTTTAAGGAAAGCTTCAATTAATAAGGAGATTCATATCTCAATTAGCTGAAAAGTGTCACTCATTCACTAGATTGCTCCACAAAGATACCATTTTTACATGGGTTGAAGAATGTGACAAGGACTTTGATTTGTTGAAGACTTATTTAATTAATGCACCAATTCTAATGCCTCCTATCAAAGGAAAACCATTTCTTTTGTACATATCAGTAACCGCAAGATCTTTAGGAGTTCTTTTGGTGCAAGAAGATGATCAAGGAAAAGAAAGAGCTATCTAATATTTAAGCCGAACATTGATTAAGTATGAAATAAACTACACATTCATGGAAAGAGCATGCCTAGCTATTGTCTTTTCTTCTCAAAAATTGAGACACTACATGTTGATGCACAAGGTGAAGCTCATTGGAAAGATTGACCCATTGAAATACTTGCTTAGCAAAACTGCCTTAACGGGAAGATTAGCAAAATGGGTCATGGTGTTAAGTGAGTTTGATTAACAAAGGATGAGAAGTTAATGCCTTACAAGACTATGATTGATGCTTGGAAAAAATACTTTATGCTAATAAATTTTGAGAAAATTCCAAGAGAGAAGAATAGAGTTGTTGATGCAATGGCTACCTTGGCTTCATTACTCCAAAAACCATATCAGAATGAAATGTATGAATTCTTGGTGGAAGAGTTGGAAAAATTGACATTTGACCTTCTCGATAACCAAATTATTGCCTTACTTGATGAACATGACTCACCTTGGTATGGCCCTATTTACACATACCTCAAAAACCAAGTATTACCCTTGAACCAATCCTAAGCTCAAAAATGACACTTCATAAGAAAATTAGGTCGCTATACTATCCTTTCCAAAAAATTGTATCATAAGGGTCTTGACGGAACTTTACGTAGATGTCTAGAGGAAGAAGAGTCTAAGGTAGCTTTATGCAAGGTTCACAAGGGCATTTTTGGGTCACACTCAAGTGGTGTAAACTTAGATAAGAAGATCCTTCACATGGGATATTTTTGGAAAACCTTAGAAAAGGATGCTTGTCACTTTATTCAGATATGCACAAAATGTCAATATCATGGTGATATGATACATGTACCGGCTCAAGAATTACATCCTTTTGTTACACCTTGGCCATTTTATCAATGGGGGTTTGACTTGATTGGCGTGATTTATCCACCTTCATCTAATGGGTACAAATACATTATCACAGCTATGGAATACTTCACTAAATGGGTAGAGGTTGTTCCTTTGATCACCACTATAGGAAAACAAATCTCTATGTTCATCCTTAATCACATCATTTGTAGATATGGTATTCCTCATGCTATAATTATCGACAATGGAAAGTAATTCAAGAACAAAGATGTGGATGAAATTTTTGGTACTTTTCATATTACCCATCACTCTTCTTCCATTTATTATCCACAAGGAAATGGACAAGCCGAGGCTAGTAATAAGAATATTATTAAAATCTTGAAGAGATCGGTGAACAAATCAGGAAGAGATTGGCATCTACAAATCAACCCAGCTTTATGGGCTTATAGAACTAGTATTCAGACACCTACATGAGGTACACCATATTCATTGGTTTATGGAGCCGAAGTTGTTCTATCTTTGGAGGTTGAAATCCCATCCTTAAGAGTATCATTGCAAGGATTAATAACAGATGAGGATTATAGGGTTTCCCGACTTCAACAATTGGAATTGTTAGAAGAGCATCAAGCACAAGCCTATGACCATTTTAAATTTTATCAAAATAGGATTTCAAGGAACTATAATAAGCACATTAAACCAAGAGTCTTTCAAGTGGATGATCTAGTGCTAAGAGAGAACCCTAAAAATTAGGTGGAAAGGGAGAAAAAGGGTAAATGGGAAGCAAATTGGCTTGGTCCTTTTGTCATTTTTTCCTCTTTTGGAATAGGGACCTACAAATTAGCTAATTGTGATGGGGAAGAATTGCAAGAGCCCATTAATAGCATCCATTTAAAGAGGTTTCATACCTAATCAGATGAGAGAGAATAAAAAAAAAGAGTATCAGATGAGTGTACCTGATGATTTAAGCATCACTTTTGTACATCAGGAAAATTGAAAAAGATCAAAAATATTGAAAAATAGAAAAAATAAAAAAGTTCCTTGGTGTAAGCCTAGCCATTAGGTGCCTTGGTAACAAAAAAAAATGAAAAAGAGAAAAAGAGAAATAAACCCAAAGGGTGAAAACTTGGCAATCAAGCACCTTTTCTTCCCTTAAGTCTTTCCTCATTGCATGTGTACATATTGCATTTCCATCATCTCACTTGTAAACCTTCATTGCATTCATCATTTATGCATAGTCATAATGAACCTTTCAGCTGCATTGTTGTATTTTTGGTTTTCTATTGCCCTAAGGTTATCACATGATCACATTTATCACTTGGGAACATAAAAGGATTGGATTTTTGGTACAAATGGATTCAATAGTGCTACTTTCAGTCACACATCAGAGAGACTTATTAGAGCTTCAGAAGAGAGAGATTTTGTTGAACCTTTGATGGATATCATTGTTCACAACCAAGTATTTTTATCCTACAACTTGATCCTTGAACTTCATTGACTTTATTATTCAGGATTAAAAAATGACATCACCTAAATGGTTAGAATGGTTGAAAGTTTTTTTTAGAAAATCTTGATGCATTGAAAAGCACTTGAAGTTTTTGATAATCTTTATTGGCTTTTTATTATATCTTTTAAGCTAATAGATGATGTTTTGACTAGATTGGCGATGATGGAGACATTATATTTTTATTGCCTTTGAGTGACTATCTTGAGAGAGATCCAAAAACTTATGTGAATTCATCTAATGACATGGTCATCAAAGAACCATCAAGGACTTTCATATAGGATGGAGAATTGACTTTTGTTTGTTTATGCAAATGGATACCTTGGCTATTTAGATCTTCCATATTTTAATACCAAAATCCAATTACAACATTGAATCTGTTGAAACCAAAATTCATACTCCCATAGTTGGTAATTCAACTAGTGAGGGTTGTACTCATTTCCTAAAGGGCTACCAAAAAGTGATATAAAGTAGTATTCATATCATCATGATGTGTTCAGTGATTTTTGTACTTTCTTTCTAGTCCCAAATTGATCAATGATGAAAATATTTCTCTATGGCATTTCTTTGTTAAAAGCTAGTGACAATTAGTTGCATTGCATTGCATTTTCATGTTAGATTAAGTGCATTTGTTTGTGGTATTTTTCCAAGGGAAAGGGGGTTCATTCAAATCAATATCTTGATTAATCATAAATGGGGGGTTCAATTAAACAACTTATCCTTGGTTCAAATCAATAATGTAAGATTATATTTTGCATTCCTTCATAGCGTTACTCATTATCCATTATCATAATATCTAAAAAGAGAAACACAAAAATAGATCCATTAATCATTTGCATACATTTAGTTAAGGATAGTATTTTAAAAGTGGCATTAAGGATAGAATTTTAAAAGTGGCATACATTCAAAAAATCAAAAACATAGTTGCATTCCTTATCCATATTTCCATAATTAAAATATTTGCATCCATACATTGAAAATCAGAAAACCGTATCAAAGTTACCTTTATCATTTGCATTCATCTATCTATATCATATATAAGATACATTTCATACATAGCATAATCAAAAGTACATGCATCATAAACATCGTATAGAACTGCATATAAAGATAATCTCACATAAACACATCAAGAGAATCAAGGAAAGGTCCATAAATCAAATAAGTGTCTGTAACATCAAAGATCCATCAAATCTATATGATCAAAGATACAATGTCATCCAAGGTGATACATCAAAGTCTTGATCAATAAATAGAACATGATACAAGTTATCAATAAAGATTAGATCCATAATCAATCATATTCATGATCTTGTAGGAGCACCCAATCCATCACCTACACTTGAGCCATCAGGACCCCTACCACCTGATCTGTCATAAGTAGGAGTCTAACTAGTACTAGCTATGCTAGGCATCTAAGCTATCATCATCATAAACTACTGCATCATAGTAGCAACCTGATCCAATCAACCCACAACTGTTGTCATCCTAGTCTACAAGGTCTACACATCCTATGTCAGTGCATCAATACTAGGAGAGGAATGTGAAGTCTAACCCATATCCCATGACCTAGGCATCTAAGGAGGCAACTACTATGCCAGAATCTCTCTATGATATGCTACTAAAACCTATTGTGTCAAGGGATCCTGATCTTTGGGATCCTATCTAGCAGCATCAATGCGAACCTATCTCCTAACTCTCTATTGTTCCTATACTACTATAGCTCTAGGCTATACAAAACATGGACCCTATCCCTACTGAGCCTATCTAACATCTATATCCCTAGCTCTCATATGACCACCTCAAACCTGTGGTCCTTCTCATCCTCTAGAAATAACCCTAGGAGCTCTCTATTCTCTATGACCTTTGCATCATCATCTAGGTCTACCATCATCATCCTCATCATCATCACCATTGTCACCATCTGATGGCTCATCTCTACCTAGAATTAGCTCTACAGGATCGATAAACCTCAAAAATCTATTCTGAGACCACCACTCTCGATACTCAAGAGACATCCCAGCATCTGCAACATGATCCAACATATCCCATCTGATGTAAATCAATCTACTAATTTGGTCACATGCAAATTGATAATCAATTTGAGCACCCCACATTGATTGCTCTGACTGAACTCAAGCATACAATGCCATACCCTGGGGCATATCCTGATAATGGCCATACTGAAAAGACACTTGAAAAAAGTAGAATCTCTTGATCATGAGTGGTGATTGACCAATCATTCATCTTGGTGAATACATATAAGGGAGCTTATCATCATCCTCCTACCAACCCTCACAAAATATATATGGTCTCTAAATGACCTAATCAAGATTGTCGATCACATGATGCCAGTACTCTAGCCTTCCCATATGATGTTGGAAAACCATGCCACTATACAAAAATGCAAAAGGGTAACCACAACCTCTAGTACATGCAGAAACTGGTCTAGTAATGGGAAGATGCTCCCATATCCATAACTGCAATACAACTACACTTGCTAATAATGCTACATTAGATCTATAAACAACCTCGTGAAGATCATGATACAATTGTGCAAGCACATAGGAACCCCAATCAAACCACTGAGGGTGTGTATGAAAATCCTCTAAAATATGGCCCCATCCGACAGAGAACCCTCGACCTCACCAGTCCAAAAGTAATAAACCACCTATCAAGGCACCCAAAACTATGGGCAATGTCAGAAAAGATGCAAATTATGCCCAAGTAATAGTATCATCACCGATAGTAGCATCACCAAAAAACCATTTGCAAACTATGCCATCATATACAAAATCATAATATACATGCTCACCCCAAGTAGGAATATAGAGTAATTTGTAAACATCCTCGGGAGTGATAGTCATCTCCCCTAAAGGCAAATGGAAAGTATTGTGGTCAGAGTGCCATCGCTCTGCCACAACTGTCAAAAGACCTTAGTTTAGCTAAAACCAAGGAATGTCTAGAAGGAAGCTCAAATCACATATCTCAATCAAGTGATAATCTGGCTGGGTAAACTCTTGACCTAAATCTAATATCTAGGAAGCTACGGTCCATATGTATAACTTACGAAAATGTGCCTATTTTGAAATTAGGGGAATCATATCAGTATTCTATATCAATGAATCATTTTATGTCAATCAATTAATCATTACCAAGTTATTGTTTCCCAACTCTTGATCATGAGATAGGACTAATATGATCAATTATCTACCTATTAGTATCAATCCTATCAGTTATCCCATATCAATTTTCTATCCTATCAGATTGACAAATCACATATTCATTGGTACTATTATCGTAATATCCTAATCACTTGTTTTGTTTAACAAAAATAGACCTATCTATCTTGGACATTCAATCATTCATCTAGAGACATCAAGAATTGACAAATCAATCAGAAAAATCAAGTTTGAGCATAAAAAAATTTCAAAAGTCCACTACGCGTCATTTGCCTATGTAGAGGCGATATTTCACCTTAGGCGGTGAAAATGCGGTGAAAATTTTCACACACAACACTTTATCATGTGAAGGTGGTATTTATTTTTATACGTGGCATTTCATGACCTTAGGCGGCATTTCATCATGCCTAGGTGTCATTTAAAAATTAGGGATTTATCAGGCGGTGTTTTACACATAAGTTGACATAAAACCCTAGTTTTTAGGGGATTGAAAATTCTTCATAGATGGTGTTTTAACATGTTTAGGCAGCCTTTAAATATGTGGATGCAGCTTTTAACATTCCTAAGCGGCATTTTATCTATCCTAGGCAACATTTTACCAAATTTTAATTAAAAATCAAGTTTTTAATGCAATAAATGCTAAAAAATAAGGAAATAAATGCACTAGGAGGGTTAGAATCACTTACAAGAGGTTCATAATCCAAGGGTCTCTTATACCGATGACCTCTCTTGAATCGATGCTCTCGAATACGGACCATCATCTCGATCAACTATCTCAGGATCAGAGAAAAATCTCAATAGTAAAAAGTGCAAATGAATAGTAAATTTGGGTTTTTACACCTATTTAAGCTATTTGACCTAATTTTGAGAGAATTTTTGACCTTTTGACCTATAATCAACATATCAATCAAACAAGGGAATTTGTTGAAACCAAGACCATCAAAGATGTTTTTCAGAAATGAAAACATATTGGATCTATTTTTAATCAATTTCATCAATTTTTCAATCAAGAGATCAATCTATTTCATTTATGAGGGGGCAATATCATAGTATCAAAGCTACAATCAAACATCATGGAATTTGGGGCATTAAAATTTCAAACTATTACTAGTGGGGCATGGCATAATCAGTATCATATCAGGTTGTATCAATCAAATCAATATCATATCTGGTCATATCAATCAAATCAATATCATATTAGGTTTCCATATTAGAGTTGTGTATCAATTAATCAAAAGCATCAAATTAGTGATCAGGACATAAAAGTTTCTTTGAATCAATGAGCTACGCACATCAATTCAAAGATGGGCATTTGTACACACAAAAAACTAGGCAAGTGTCTTAAAATCATCAAATTTGCAAAATCTTAACAAAAGGCTCTAATTTTCATTAAAATGGATCAAAATAATTCAAAATGGACATTTATTAATCAAATTGGACAAAATAATTTAAATCCAAAGAAAAATCAAATAATGACATCAAATAATTAAATACAAGTGTAAAGGGATCAAAAACACTATATAATTGATTTTAATCAATTAATTGTATAGTTTTAAATCAAAAATCAAATTGAACCTATTCCCTTAAATGACTAATTTAATTAATTGAATGAATTTAATTAATCCTAATATCTTTTAACAAAATTTGAGCTACCAATAAGAATTGAGAACACAAAGCACATGGATCACTCCAAAAGGTTGAATCTCAATCACTCATTTTCAACATTGAATCTCAACCACTCAAATTAGTCTACATGTCCAAAACTTTGAGATGATCATTTAAATTGTCCCCCCATTTAAAAATGTTTCAAATTTTTTGACTCAACCAAGGCTAAATCATGATTAAATAACTCTACCCCCTACCCTTGGGATTTTACTATAAATAAGAGTCATTTTGAGAGAAATGATATACTAGAGAATTCAAAGGCAAAGCATCATTACTATAGGAAATTTAAGAGAAATTGAGCTATATTTTGAGCATTTGGAGAGCAATTGAAGTATATCATGAACATTTGAATTGATCTTTGTATCAAATAGTGAAGATTGAGAGCTAGATTAAGCATTGTACTATCATTTTCCCATTCTAGATTTTTCACTAGTAGAGAATAGGCTAAGAGCTCTACTTACCAAGCTTAGATAGAGAACCATGAGATGTCATGGATGTTAATTTCAATTCTTTAGATTAAATTTCCTTTGTATTTTCATTGAATTATTGTTAATTTGTCCTAATTTCATGAAGGTGTAAACACTCACATACAACAAGTTTACTATAATATTATACATGACTATAATTAAGATTTTATATTATGGAAACAAAGTCATATGGATTTTTGGAGTCAGCGCACTTACTCATTAGATCAAAATTTGGTTAAGTGCAAAGACTGGATAGTTAGTAGAGCATTAGAGGAACAGAGCATCAACACACATGTGTATGACTGAGTTATGGAATGCACCCTTGAAGATAAGATTTTCAGTATGTAATAATGCTAATTCTAAGAAAACATGATCATATGAGTCAGTATGAAGAAGTTACAGTTAGATGAAGTGACACAAACAGTGAGTGACTGAACAGAATAGAGCATCAAGCTGACTGTTGATAGTTTGGTTAGCGCTTATGATATTATTTTGTAAAGTCTATGTACCTATTGTATTTAGGTTATATACATGTTAATATCATTGTATGTAAACACTCTTGATCCAATTCATTTGGAAGTGTTGTATGTAATAGGTTGAAGGCTGACCTAGTGAATATTTTTGTTTGTGCATATAAATAAGATATGTGCCTTTGTAATTAAGCATGAATAAGATATATAGTTGATAGAAGTAGAGAAGAAGTATGTGAAGAGAAGTTAGAATTTTTTAGAGCTTTACAAGAGGTTAAATCATTAGTGTACCAAAGGAACTAATCAGACAAGCAATGTCACAACATCAGTTCACCTTGCAGATATAGTGTGTATCTGAGATCTAGAAGGTCGGAGCCTTCACCACTTGAGTAGTGAGCTCTAGGAAAGTGTGTCCCCACTCCTAATAGGTTTATTGTAAAAGACCCCTAATAGGGTATGACCCTTGACCAGGTCACTATACTAAAAGCATTGTAAAGATCAACTCCTAATAGGGTTGTAAGATCTTCTAACATGGATCATAATACACTAGTGCATTTCTTAATGGGTGTCAATTCTCATCGATGATTTTACCTATTTGGGTTTCCTCATAATCATATCTAGTGTCATGTGTTATGGTTTTTTACCTTACTTGCCTTGATATTCATTTCAACACTTAAGCAATTAAGTTAAGTTTCAATATATCAGAAAAGTAATGATATATAGAACACTGATTCCTCCCCCCTCTCAGCATTCCCATTCCTAAAAATTGGTATCAGAGCTTTGGTCATCTAAAGAAAATTTTAACCACTTGAGGAGATCATGGATATAGGAGTGAAATCTCTAAAGAATAATCTTGAAGTAGCTCTTAAAGACCTTGACAGATCTAAGAAAGAAATTCGAGAGCTACAAGAAAAGGTTAGTGGTTGTCAAGTAATCATCATGAAATTGAAAAAGGATTTGAAAGATTGTTCTACAAGTGACCTAGGGATAATGATCAAAAAGATAAATGATGATAACACGTCTCTGAAGGATCAGATTAAATAGTTAGATTAAAATCTATATAACAATCAAGAAGCCTATGAAGAACAAGACAATGAAAACAAGAAGTTAGATGAAGAACTGAGTCAAGAAAACATGAAAATCTTGGAGTTAGAAAACATCAAGAAGTAGATGGAACCTAAATTAACTGAAGCAAAGAATCATATAAGCAAGTTGTACACAAGAAAGGATTTAATAGAGTCAAATTTTTATGCTCGAAAGGTAAAAGGAGATACCACTGGTATTGGATACAATGAAGTCCAAATTTAGATTGATGCTATGTGATATAGAATGAAATCTCCTACACAAGCCAAGAAGACTGATGATCATACTAAAGCTCAAGAAAAACCATCTAAAGATGAGCACAAGCCTGCAAACAAAACTTGTTATGCCTGTAACAAGCATGGACATATAACAAGAGATTGTAAAGAGGTAAGACCTTTCAATGGTTATTATTATTCATGCAATAAGTTTGGTCATGGAGCTATGAATTGTAGATCAAATAAAAGAAATCAAAATTAGAAAAATCAGAGAAGTCATCCTCAACAAAATGTTAGAAGCTCTCAGAACATTACATGTCAGATATGTAACTACAATGACCACACAGCTAGACAGTGCAAAATGGTAACTCACATCAATGAGCCAAGGAATATAAGGCCTCCAGTTATTTTTCACTCTTGTAACAAGGATGGACATGTCTCAAAGTTTTGCACATCAAAAGTGCAAAGATAAGAAAGCCCTAAAAAGTCAAAAGGATCAATATTGGATGAAGCGGGAGAAGTCAAGTTTGTGAAAGCTATAGAAGATGCGAGGATGATCTGGAAGGAAGAAAAGATAGATAGTGTTGGTGAAATAGTTGAGGATGCATCCATAATGGATGTACCTCCTATTTATGGTTAAATGACCTCGATGGTCATAGGGTGGGCTAGATTATCTCTAGACCCCTGCGTGACTGGTATACTCACCCTCAAAGTATGCTCCTTTGGTTATAATAGTTTGAAGACTATTAGATGTAGTATGCAAGAGCACATTGCCTAATTGATAGTAGAAAGGAAGATTGGAATTCTCTGTGGGATTCTGTGTTTATGTGGCAAGCGTTAATGGTGGAAAATTGTTTTATAGTCACCAAAGATACTTTATTCACACATTTTCATTCGATTTTGAGCACCTAAAGATCATACGAGTTCAATTAGTTGAGTTGTCAAGAATTGCAGTTAGATTATTAGCAAAAGGAAGTTAAGTTTGTTGTGAATCCCTAGTTTGGACGTGATGGTTCAGAAACCCTTGGAAACCTCTTTGAAGCATTAAATAAAGTAAGCTATCACTAGACCTGTTATTTTTTATGTTTCTGAAAGGAAAAGATATGTATTTAAGAATTATCCATTTAAGTCTACCTTAGATGATTTGGAAGGAGCATTCTGTAGGACTCATATGGGAGTTATGCATGTAGAGGACATACGCGCATATATCTATTGCAAAAAGTAACTAATAGGACTAGATAGGATCACGTCACACATGGAAACCATGATGAATCTAGATAAAACATTCCTAGATGAGTTCACACACCTAGAAAACAATCCTATTGTTAAATATGTGACTGCTTATGAGCTTTATGAATCTAAATGGATTAAGATTCTTTTGAACAAAATTCACGATGACCTATTATGTATAGGAGAAGTCCCAGTAAGAATAACCATTAATCTCATTCATGAGATAATAAGATTACCTAAGACAAGTGTCATTCTTCCTATAGGAAAGGATGTCAGGAAACTGGTTGAGTAGGTTGGTAAGTCTCGCAGTGACAAGCACAGAATGATAGTTGAGCCTATAGAAGAGAAGGACATAAAATTGATGTCTATGATACTTGGATACAAGTTCAAACATGCTAACAGGGTCAATAGTATGTCCACAAATACTATTCTAGTAGCCATCAGGATTGTGAAAGAAAATGGTGAATTCAACTTGTGTGAGATCTTGTGTGCACAATTGATGGACAATATAAGAGCTATCAAGCATGATAAAAGTAATATATTTAGGTTTGGGTCACTAATAATCTACATATATTTTCATATTGTTGGGAAAGTCTCAGATCTCTATTTAGACAAGATCCTACCTACAATGCCATAGATTTCATTCAAGGCATCCTTAGAGAGTACCTTGAGAGATTTCATGGAATTGGAAATCAAAACATTTAGAATAAAGATGTAGATGAGGTATAGGATACTTGAGAGCATAGTTGAGAAGTATAAGGATAGTATTTTTTTCATGGTAGAGATAGACATAACTTGCATGGAAGCAGTAGAGCCAATGACCAAATGAATTCATCCACTTGGGTATAAAGTGGAGGACCACATTCTAGAGGTATATTCATAAGTCCTCCTTACAGTGCCAAATGATCCCAATGAGCCAACATGGGGTACATATGAGGAAAATACAAGACAAGTAGATGTAGTCTTATAGTGTTGTGAGCAAGAGGAAAGCCTCTAAGATCACATATGAGATACTAAAGATTCATGGTGTCATTCAAGATGAATTGGATAAAGCTAGAGAAGCCAAAATTGCAATACAAATTGAGAGAAAACCCACTGGTCAAGTAAAAATTAAGAAAATAGATGATCCCAAGGAAAAGAAGAGTAAGACAAATGATATCACTCCTACATCCACATATACAATTGATTTGGAGTCCACTGAAGAATCTCCTAAGATAAGAAAGATAGCTAAGAGGAAAAAGAAGATTGTCACAAGCCATCCATCAGCTAGATCCTCAAGAAGTTGAGGCATAAATGTTCAACCACCTCTAGAGGTAGGATTCCTATCAAATCTGCAAGTATTGAGATCAAGAATAGTAGATGAAGGAATAATTGATCAAATAGTCAAGTTTTATGATAGATATCATGAGATTGACAAATCTGAGATTCATGATATGTTAATCAAGCATATGATCAAATTTAAGAAGACTGTTATGGAACTAAAGACAATCATTCTAGATAAAGTTTGGGAAATTTTGGATACATTGAAAAGAAAAGTTGTTGAAGAGGCTTTTGCAATAAGAGAAAAGACACTAGATGATAACCTACCAGTATGTTCAGTTGAAGAAAAATATTTTTTAATGAATTTGGTAAAGCCACACCTTAGAACCAAGATGAGAACTTCACAAATTATGAAGAAAGATTATGAAATGGTTTCTAAGAAGACTGGAAAAGCCTTTGAGAAGGTATTTTTTGAACATCACATGCATCCATCATTGGTGCCCACAACCCAAGTCCCCACTGAGAAAGTAAATGCAATTGAGACTCAAAATGCACCTATGACAAGGCCATAGGATTCTGCGCCTATGCCTAAATCCAAGGAAGACACAATTATGATAGACAATGTTGAGATATCTATGGAAGCCACAAATAAGGACTTGGGATAAGTTTGAAGAAGCATTTGTGAGCATTGAGGAAGTAGAAACTTTATGCAGTGATAACTCACGTAAGCATCAAGAAGAAGTACAGATTGAAGACATAATTGGACATGAAAGGGAAGAGGAGAAAGAAGAAGAAAAGGATAAAGAGGATGAAAAGAAGAAAGATGAACCTATGATTGTAAAGATAGAGGTAATGGATGTTATTCAAAGTTCACTCCTTGCCCTACATCCCTCAATATCATTGTTGTCAAGTCTGACCCCTAACACAACAGGCTTAGACTCATGGGGAGAAGAAGACCTAATTAAGATTAGTGTTCTTACATTGGAAAAGGAAAAGGAAAAGCAAGTGATAGGAAATACATTGTTTGTTGAGTCAGTCAATATTCTAAACAATCTACTGCTAGAGGAAAAGAAAGTCACAAAAGTTCATTCAGTGGATGATGTCAGTACCATCCTGACAAGTTTTAAGGAAAACTTCTCTTGCCTAGAAGAATCAATAGCCAAAGTTGTTGAAGAAAAGTATCTCAAGAAGAGGCTAACTGAATTAATAGGAAACTTCACACTTGACCTTAGCTCTTTAAAAGTTAGTCAAACTTTGTTGAAGGAGATAGTAGCTAAAGGAAGGAAAATAATAGTAGATTGTATGAACCAAGACAAACTGGCTGCATACCTCTATAAGAAAATTTAGGAAGTAGAAGCTATGATAGATGTAGTAATAAAATCAGTGGAAGATCCCTCCACAGATATTAAAATGTGTAAAAATTTCTACCAATGACAAGTGGATAAGATAGAGAAAACAAAAAATGAAATGCTAAGATAAGGGCAAGGAAAACTCAGTTAAGAAATGTACCTGCCCCCTCTTTGGATGTGCTGAATCAAAATATCAAGGAGATTGATGCCACAATGGTGATATATGATCAAGGTTTGAGTTCAAATTTGGAAAAGATGGAGAATTTGACCTATGCTTTGTGTACCCATCTTTAGACTATAAATGCACTGAAAACATTTTGGTAGCAAGAGATCCAAAACTTAAAGATTGCATATCTAGATGTACTCACTTTGTGAGTACTTGTAGATACATTTTTTAGCACATTTGTCATTAATGTCAAAGGGGGACTACAATATATAGTAGAAGGAATAATATGAAGCTATGTATATGATGTAAAGGGAAGTAGAGTATATAATAGAAGGGAGATATAAGATAGAGTATATGCTAGAAAGTTTTGTATAAAGATACAATTAGTAACTTCACCATATTTCTTTGTTGCAATTAATGAAAAATGGGGATATTGTTGGAAATTTGACTATACTATTATATATGACTATAATTAAGTGTTTTCATTATGGAAACAAAGTCATATGAAGTTTTGGAGTCAGTGCACTTACTCGAAAGATCAAAATTTGGTTAAGTATGAAGACTGGACAGTTAGGAGAGCACTAGAGGAACAGAGCATCAACACACATGTGTATGACCAAGTTATGGAATGCACCCTTGAAGATAATATTATGAGTATGTAATCATGCTAATTCTAAGAGTGTGTGATCATATAAGTTAGTATGAAGAAGTTATAGTTAGATGAAGTGACACAAAAAGTGAGCAGTAGAATAGAATAGAGCATGGAGCTTACTATTGATAATTTGGTTAGCGCTTATAATATTGTTTTGTAAAGACTATGTGCCTATTGTATTTAGGTTATAGACATGTTAATATCATTGTATGTAAACACTCTTGAGCCAATTCATTTGGAAGCATTGTATGTAATAGGTTGAAGGCTGACCTAGTGAATAGTTTTGTTTGCACATATAAATAAGACATGGACCTTTGTAATTAAGGATGAATAAGATATAGAGTTAAAATAATTAGAGAAGTATGCAAAGAGAATTTATAATGTTGTAGAGATTTACAAGAGGTTAAAGCATCAATGCAACAAAGGAATTGATCAGACAAGTAGTGTCACAACAACAGTTCACCTTGTAGATATAGTGTGTATATGAGATCTAGAAGGTTGTTGCGTTCACCACTTGATAAGTGAGCTCTAGGATAGTGTGTCCCTACCCCTAATAAGGTTATTGTAAAAGACTCCTAATAGAATCCGACCCTTGACTAGGTCACTATATTAAAATAATTGGAAAGATCAACTCCTAACAGGGTTGTAAGATCTTCTAACAAGGATCATAATACACTAGTGCAGTTTTTAGTGGGTGTCAATTCCAACCAATTTTTTTACCTATTTAGGTTTCCTCATAATCATATCTGGTGTCATGTGTTATGGTTTTTTACCTTACTTACATTGATATTCATTTCAGTACTTAAGCAATTAAGTTAAGTTTCAAGATATCAGAAAAGTAATAATATATAGAACACTAATTCACCCCCTCTCTCAGTGTTCCCATTCCTAACATTTACTACCTTTTTAACTTTTCCATGATACTATCATTTCATCAAACTTACCTCTCAAACTTTCAAATTTGGCTATCAATACATTTGTGTCCCCTCTATAGATAGCTAATAGAGTGTCCCACATTTTGTTTGCATTAGTACAATCCTTATTATCTCTATTTGCATATTAGATGTTGTCATTAGTATCAAAGTTGATCAGTTAGTTATCTATGCTAATTAGTTAGTAAAAGGAAGAACTTCAAGTTACAATATGGTAGTCATTTAAACAAACAAGCCTTCATATCAAGTATTCACAAGGAAGAACCAAGACTTAACTATAAACATGTTTAACCAGGCACTAGAGTAGTTTTATCAAGCATCCAAGTATACCGAGTATCGAGTGTCAGTAAACACCACGCACACTGGACACTGAGCACTAGTATTTTTACCAAGCAGAATTGGGTGATTTTACTGTGAAATCCAAGAAATGACATAGTAATTTATTATGATGTATTTATCTATGTAAATGGTTATAAGGATTCATAAAACATTTTACCAAGATCAAGGATCATTTATTGTAGATGTAATTATTAAATGTAGTGATGATTCCTATGTAATAGTAAGATCTAGGTTAATTTTGTACAACATAGATCTTACATTTTCCTAAGAAGATGTAAACCTAATTAGCTCATGGAAATCATCGAAATCATAGCACTTTGCTATATATTTGTAACTCATGTCATTTTGACATAGGGGTGATAAGTGCAAAAAAAGTGAAATAAGGAAAAAGAAGATCTTGAAGCAGTAGCCGCCTTCAAGACATCAGACATGGTTTTCATGTATGAGTAGTGATTAGAGTTACAATTTGGTTTATTCAGAATCAGTCAAGGCTACCAAGAAGAACAAAGGACATATTTCTACACATAGAGGTGATATGTATTCAGTATATCATAGATCTGATTCAGAAAAAAGTATAGTTCTCATTTATAGATACTTTTTATTATTCTCTAATTATTGTAATAAAGATAGAAAAATCTATTATAAAAGTAGACTTAACAGTCTATTTGTAAATCTCTTACCCAAGTACACACTCAAGTAGTGTTGTTTAAATCCTTTAACAAGGTAGATCTAGTCGATCTTTTTTTACTCCTAATAGGGTAAGATCACTAGAAGTGATCACAACTTGAAGCCTTAACTGACATACTTTATTATTTGCAATAGTGAAGAATTTGTGGGTGTCATCCCCACCATAGTTTTAACCTTCTAACAAGGGTTTTTGTGTAACCAAAATATCTGTGTTATCTGATTGATTTATTGTTTGTTTTTATGCACTTTACATTTATCAAGTCAATTGAATGAACGTTGTGAATAATGGATTCAGTAGGATAGATTAGTTACTACTATTTTCAAATTGATTATTTAGTTAAAAAATTTTGAGGGTACTGATGCACCCCTGCCCTCTCAGTCCCTTATCTTTCCATTCCAATAATTGGTATCAGAGCTAGATCTCTTATTGGAAGGTTTAACGACTAAAGAGGAAATATCTAAACATGGAGAGATACAAGTTGGACAAACTATAAAGAATAAAAAAATTCAGATACAAATTCTTGTTGAGCAATACAAGCAAGCTAAGGATGAGTTGAAAAAGTTACTAGTTTAGATAAAGGACATGGACATTTGGGAATGTGAGACTAACTATCATGAAGAAGATATTGATGACTCATTTGAGAATATTGGATCCAATTCAGGTAGTATATTTGACATATCTAAGAGTGAAATCTTTGATTTATCTAAAAAAAATCTTCATTTGATTGAACAAGGAAAAGCCCTATAGATCAATCAAGAAACACAAATTGGAAGAATGATTGATGTGATGAAAAATGCTATAAAAGCTTAACAAGAAATAAATTTGGCTATTGAAGACAAAAGACAAATGACTGTACAACAAAAAGTGAAGGAAACTAAGATACTGAGACTTAGCTAGCATCACTTTGAAATATCCAATTAGATGATTTTTGGAAGCCATGAGATCAACTGAGTTAATAATGAGTTATCAAGGAAACTTGAAGACATTGGAGTACTCAGGGAAGAAAATGAAAAATTAAGAAATGAAGTGAAGATGCATCAACAACATAATGAGATGATGAAAAAGGATGAAGACAGTTCTAATAAAATTGATGATTTTTTATGAACTACAACTGATTTAGAACCTAATTGAAGAATCTGTGATTAGAGATCACCGAGTTTTTGATTAGATATGTAATATGATTAAATCAGTAATATGTTGTCATTGATGTCAACTAGTTTGATAGTACTTATTTTATAAGTTACTACAACTAAACATTTGTAGAAAAGAAGTAAAAGAGATGAAGAACAAAACTATCTACAAGAGGAAGATGTATATGACAGATGAGGATAAGGATTACATTGAGTAACTTGCTGATGAGTCTATGAATCTATGTTATTAACTTGATTATGTTTCATTCATATATGATGACAAAAAGAGCTGAAAGACACAAGGCAGTGTGGTCGGTTGATGAAGCATTTCAGTATACACCGATGGGTCGTAGTGTATACCAAGCATAGTATAAATCAAGCTTGTATCCACCGACACATTTTCTTTGTTAACCAGCAGGAGAAAAGAATTAAATGATTAGTTTAGCCGTTAAGGATTGAGGAGTTGTAAAGTAGATCGTAATCAGTAATGGAGATAATGTTTGTTATGAAGATCAATAGCTAGCATAATTCAAGGTAGATCTAAAGCATGAAATCAAAACATTTTATTGGCACAATTACCAAGGAAGGCTTAGGCGGCAAAATGGATGAAGGAGAATAAGCAGCAAAATCTTATGGAGAAAAACAAAATGGTTTACTTGTCTATTTAAGAGACTAGAGTTTGATTATGAAACTTATGCCAAAAGAAGAAGGACTACAAAATTATCACATGAACAAGCTTCGTGTATGCCTAATCAAACTAGTTAAGGAGAAGCAAACTACAGGGTTTATTGAGTGTCAAAAAGCTATTACCGAGCGAAAGTAAGTCATTGATTATTGTGATACAGAATTGAAATACTGATCAGAGGATTTGTATGGGATAAACCTAGATATGATAATCTACAATTGAAGTTGTCTTGTAATCAGATCAAACTATTGTTACATTTTAACCATTATAAATAGACAAATCTCTTAACAGAGCAGGCTTGAAAGTCTTGTATGTTTCATTCATAGAATGAGCATTTTTATCCTATCAACCCCAGAGTGACTATTGGTTTGATGATAACGGTTGGTCTAAAATCCTCTAACAAGGTCACACCTAACCATGTGTTTGTAACCTTTAACAGGGTTGGGTCTTCATCAAACTCACTTTAGAAGAGTGAACATTTTTGGGTTGCCGGTCCCAGGTGGTTTTTCCCTTCATAGGGTTTCCACATTAAATCTTTTTTGTTATGTGTTCATTGTGGTGATTTTTCGTTATCATACTTTACATATTACATGTTAGATTTGGTCGATAATCATTAGCTGCTACTGATTGGTAATCAATAAAAGCATAGATAGTATAGTATTTTATGTTACCAAGCTACATAAGTTTAAGTAAATTGTTTTGGAGCATACATTTTGATTTGCAACTCTAGATAACTGATTCACACCCCTCTTAGTTATTCGAACAATTGCTATCAGAGCATTGGTTTCTTGGAATAGAGTTTTAAGGACTTCAGCACAAAGGTCTCAAAATGTTTAAGAGGGAAGTGCCAAAGCTAAACAAGGATAACTTCACAATATGACAAAGTCGAATGAAGCTGCATATATTTGGGATTGGGAATTTAGGCCTAGATCTGATGACAAATGGATACCTTGCACCACCCACTGGTCCCTTGACCCTTGATCAACTAAAGGACATGCATGAACATAATGTTACTATGATGGAGATTGTTGCTACCTATTCAGATGCCAAATTTGAAGACATCAAGGACTGTACTACTGTTAAACATATGTGGGATAAGTTAGATCAAGTCTACAGTGGTGATGCAAATGTCAAGAGAGAAAGAGCCAAAATCTTAAGAGGGAGATTTGATGACATGAAGATGAAAGAAGGTAAAAACATTATGTAGTACACAAATAGAATAAAAGAGGTAGTTCATGATATTAGAGAATCAGATGGATTTATTGATGAAGACACTATGGTAAGAAAATTTTTGAGAACCCTATTGCCTATCTATGCAATTAGAATATCTGCAATTCATGAAAACAAGTCTTTGCACCAAGGACACCCCAACAGGATGAGAATGGAGAAGTAACAAGGAATAAAGCTAGATTGGTATGCAAAGGATATGAATAGGAGGAAGGAATTGATTATGGTAAAACATTTTCACCTATTGCTAGATTAGAAGGAGTCAGAATGTTAGTTGCATATGTTGCACACAAAAAGTTCAAATTTTATCAGATGGATGTCAAGTCAACATTTTTGAATGGAATACTTGAAGAAGAAGTCTACATAGAACAACTTGAAGGGTTCATTGATCCAGAAAAGAAAGACATGGTATGTAGATTACATAAAGCTTTATATGGTTTGAAGTAAGCACCAAGAGCCTGGTATGACATGCTGCATACTTATTTGTTAAGTATTGGATTTGTTAGAACAAGTGAGAACAACAATTTGTATATGAAAGGAGATATTGATGATACTATCCTTATTGCTGAAATATTTGTGGATGACATTATATTTGGAGGTCAAGATCAAATCTATAAGTCATTTTTTGATGAAATGAGAAGTGAATTTGAAATGTCTATGTTCGAAGAGATTAAGTTCTTTCTAAGACTACAAGTGATTCAATAGAATGATGGTATATTCATCACACAATCCAAATATATCAAGGAACTATTGAAGACATTTGGCATAGAAGATGCTAAAACTATGGGAACATCGATGGCTACTAGATGTAAACTGACTAAGGAAGATGAAACTACTGAGGTGAACCAAACATTGTACTGATCTATGATTGGTAAGTTAATGTACATAGTGCATAGTAGACCAGACATAGCACATGCTTTGGGAATTTTTGCAAGATTTTCTACAAACCCTAGAGAGTCACACATGGTTTCTACAAAGAGAATCTTAAGATACCTGAAGAAAATAGAAGATTATGGATTATGGCATCCTAAGGAAGGCAAGTTTGAACTTAGAGTCTATACCAATGTTGATTGGGCTGGAAATGTGGATGACAAAAAAAGTACCACTAGAGGAGCATTTTTATTTGGTGAAAGACTTGGTACATAGACAAGTAAGAAGTAGGATTGCATTTCTCAATCTACAGCCAAAGCAGAGTATGCTACTACTACTACAAACTGTTCAAATATTTCATATATTAAGCAAGTTTTGGAAGGTATGAATGAGATAATCATTGAGTCATTGATTATATACTTTGATAACACCAGTGCAATAAACATTTAAAAGAATCTAGTGATGCACTCTAAAACAAAGCATATATCAATTAAGAATCACTACTTAAGAGAACAAGTACAGGAGAAGCAAGTTAAGCTAGAGTTTGTTACATCAAAAGAACAACTTGTAGACATATTTACAAAGCCTCTACTAAAGGATACATTTGAATACTTGAGGACTAGACTTGGGGCCCATCCCCTATCTACTAGTCACTAAAGTGATCTAGATGTTGCATCAACATAATCTTATAAGAAATTCATTCATGTTGATGTAGCATAGTTCACACTTTGGATCATGTCTAAGGTTGTGAATAGTTTGGAGAGCTAGAATAGATTGGCATATCAATATACAGAGATATAGAGTATGCACCAGAAAATAGAGAGTTACATGACTACTACAGAGATGTATGTTTATTTATTTCTTTGGCATTGTTGTCAAAGGGATAGATAAACAATATGAAACAATATGAACTGATGAGAACATTGACAACTATCTAAGGGAGAGACAAACTATCTAAGGGAGAGCACTGAAGATTAGTTACTGAGAACGGAAGAAGAAATCTGAGAGCTAAAAAGATCATATATGCAAAATGTCAAAGCTGCATTGTTAATGTTGATGTGTAACATAGTGATTAAACATATTAAGCTAGGGAGAGCTTGTAAAACATTTGTTCACAGAGTTGTAGAATACATGTTTGGTATGTGTATGGTATATTTCATATTACTTGAGTTTCCATCAATGCCAAAGGGAGAGATTGATGAACTACAACTAATTTAGAACCTGATTGAAGAATCTATGATTAGAGATCACTGAGTTGGTGATTAGATATGTAATAATATTAAATTGGTAATATATTGTCATTGATGTTAACTAGTTTGACAATACTTATTTTGTAAGTTACTATAACTAAACATCTATAGAAAAGGACTAAAAGAGATAAAGAACATAAATATCTACATGAGGAAGATGTATATGATAGATGAGGATAAGGATTATATTGAGTAACTTGCTGATGATTCTATGACCTTATGTTATTGACTTGATTATGTTTCATTCATCTATGATGAGGAAAAGAGATGAAAGACACAAGGCAATGTGGTCAGTTGATGAAGCATTTCAGTATACACTGATGGGATGTAGTGTATACCGAACATAGTATAAACTGAGCTTGTATCCACCAACACATTTTCTTTGTTAACTGAGTAGGAGAAAAGAATTAAATGATTAGTTTAGCTGTTAAGGATTGATGAGCTATAAAGTACATCATAATCAGTGATGGAGATAATGTTTGTTATGAAGAGCAATAGCTAGCATAATTCAAGGAGGATCTAAAGGATGAAATCAAAATGTTTTACTAGCACAACTATCGAGGAAGGCTTAAGCAGGAAAATGGACAAAGGAGAATAAGAAAAGAAATCTTATGGAGAAAAAGAAAATGGTTTACTTGTCTATTTAAGAGACCATAGTTTGATTATGAAACTTATGCCAAAAGAAGAAGGACTGTAGAATTATCGCATGAACAAGCTTCATGTATGCCTAGTCAAACTGGTTAAGAAGAACCGAACTACAAAGTTTATCAAGTGTCAGAAAGCTATTATCAAGCAATAGTAAGTCATTGATTATTGTGATATAGAATTGAGATACTGATCAGACCTAATTTGTATGGGCTAAACATAGATCTAATAATCTGAAATTGAAGTTGTATTGTAATTAGATCAAACTATTGTTACATTTTAACCATTGTAAATAGAAATATCTCTTAACAAAGTGGACTTGAAAGTCTTGTATGTTTCATTCATAGAATGAGCATTGTTATCCTGTTAACCCCAGAGTGACTGCTAGTTGGATGATAACGGTTGGTCTAAAATCCTCTAACAAGGTCACACCTAGCAATGTGTTTGTAACCTTTAACAAGGTTGGGTCTTCACCGACCTCACTTTAGAAGAGTGAACATTTTTTGGGTTGCTGGTCTCAGGTGGTTTTTCCCTTCACAGCTTTTCCACGTTAAATCTTTTGTGTTATGTGTTCATTATGGTGATTGATTGTTATCATACTTTACATATTACATGTTAGATTTGGTCAGTAATCATTAGTTGCTATTGACTGGTAATCGGTAAAAGCATAGATAGTATAGTATTTTATGTTACCAAGCTGTAGAAGGTTAAGTAAGTTGTTTTGGATTTTACATTTTGATTTGGGATTTTGGATAACTGATTAACCCTCTCTTAGTTATTCTAATATATTTTATGATTAGTCAAAGAGAACTTGGAAGTACTATTGGATTAGGCTACACCAAGCAAGGAGAATCATCTAAGAAATCTAAATAGATTAATAAAAACTAGAATCAGAGACCTAAGACACTGACATGCTATCACTGGGGTAAACTAGGCCACACTTCAAATGTTTGCAGGAGTAAAGCACAAGGTAAACCTAAAACCACTCCTAAGTTCAATGATCATTGTTATAATTGTAACAAGTATGGACATCAAGCATATGAATATAGATCTAAGTTGAATAGGAATCCTAACAAACCCTACTTGGAGAAGCACTGTCACACTTGCAATATGCATGGACACACCTCACAAGAATGCAGAATAAAGATGAAGCAAGTCTGGACACCGAAAGGATAGAACAAATCCTATCAATGGAGATGATAAGGTAATGCTTACACTTGGGACTATAACACATGGGTTAACTACATAGTATATGGAAGATATGGAAATATTGCAACTAATTCCATGAGGAAGATATGGGCTTGAAAATATCAAAGATGGATAAGAACTAGTATGGCATGTTTACACTATCACAAAGTCAATCACCTAAGTAAAGATTGCAGAGACCGAGAAATAGAAACACAAGTTTTTGAGAATGGTAATACAATTGCAAATATCATGAGAATAAAAAATACTATGTGGAGAAAGGCATCAAATGATAATGTTGAGTCAAGAAATGTAGTTGGTGAAACCTCATCCATTGGATTGGGTGATGTCGAGACCTCCACCTAAGCTGAAAAAGGTATGTGTGCAAATGATAATTCAAGATGATCACACTTCTCATACAATTCCTTATGTTAGATGTTCACATAAAGTATCCACATGAATTGAGATGCATTATGGTTTTATAAGTTTTGTACTTTAAAGAGTTTATAGTTGGTATATGCTAGACCAAGTAAGAAGTTACCTGTCGGTGACTACTAGGCAAGCTTAACCAAGTGTCTGTATTAACTGAAGTGAAAAGCTTCTTGTTAATAGAGTTGTTGGTATTTTGCAGTACACATTGAGTTTGACAACTATTGTCGAGTTGTGAGTAGGTCGAGCATTTATTGCAAAAGGTTTGAGTGGGAATTTGAAAAATTTATAAATATACGATGAAATTATTTCATTTTTCACTAGTGTTTACGAAGAGAAAAGAGTTTCTTGAGTGATTGCATGCAAAGGATTTTCAGAATATTTGAGCATAGTTTCAAAGTCTTCTAAGTGATTTCGTTGACACTTTCATGTAAGTAGTGTTATCACTAAGCTGTTCATATGAGTATTTACTAAAACCCTAAATCAAGAGATTATGGCACCCACATAGAAGGTAAACAAGTCTAAGTTTGCAAAGGAGGAAGAAGTCAATCTTATTGTTTCTCCAACATGTAATGAACCTTGATACAAAATTCATCACAAAGTTGTGTCACAAATTGTCAAACAAGAGCTTTCTCAAGCATACCTCCTAGGGTTCTACTGGTCAAGGACGTGTGATCGTACATTCACTACAACATAGAAGAAATTGGAGATTTTGAAATGTATGCAGATTATCAGAGGTTATGTGGAGTGTCATGCCCCACAAGGGAACCAAGAAAGAGAACAAAGATTCTCTTTAGAAAAGAAAACCTAAGTAATGAATTATGAAAAATTTTGAACTTTAAAAGATGTGCATGAACAATCCATAAAAATCATTTAACTTACAATCATTTCAAGGTTCCCTACTAGTACATTTATAATTATTTTAAGATCATTAAGTGTACTAACTCTTAAAGCATAACATTTGAAATTCTTTAGAGAGAAATATAAATGCTATCATTTGATTACTAACCAATTGATTCCATCAATATTCCCTAAACCTTCTTTCATAAACATTTAAAGCATAATCATTTCTAAAAGAATTTATCTAGGAGTTAAACTATTTCTCATATGAAATTAACACATTTTTTTTACTAACTTTTCTTGAACAATAGTAATAAGAAACATGCCACTTTTCTTGAAACATATATGAAATTGATTTTTCTTTTCCAACAACATGATTTACATAAAGTTCACCATTCCCTTTTCTTTTCCCTAAATCTACCCATCCAAATTAAATCAAATTGAAATAAATTAAATGCTACATTACATTCATTTCCTCTAGGAGTTAATAATAGCTTTACATTTAAGAATAATGAAAGATAAATACAAAGTCTTCTTCCTTCAAAATTGGAACAATACGCAAGGAAGAATCCATAAGCTCTGCAACTGTGAAAGGTACCTAAATATTTACCACCCAACCACATGGATACCAAAAGGCCCACTCCCCCATGCTAGGAGATAAACACCAAGGTCCACAAGGAAGTGATATCTAGGTCATACCTAGGGTTGGAGTAACCTTTCCCAAATAACAACTAAAAAGAAAATTAAAGTACAAACCCTTTCCCAAAAGGTTCTAAGGCTAGGTAGAAACTCTAAGTGACAAGCTAGGTTTCCTACCCTTACCAAAACATCATAAACACATAACAATAAAATTTGGAGAGATTTTTAGAGGGTTTGGTGTGTGGAAGAGAGAGGGAAATAAAGTTTTCTTTGAATACAAATGAAAAGCTCTACAGCTTTCTTGTTCTCTGTCGTGAGGTTATAGCCAGGCCTTTTGTATTTGAATAATCTCCATTACAATGTAAATGTGATCTGAAATGGATTGATATAGTATTGGTTTCTATTGTTAACCATTTCCATATAAGTGTAATTTGTTTTAATGAGGCTTTGAATAGAGGAAGTCCTCATTTACATTGATTGTCTCTGTTATTGATTTGGTGTAATCAGTCAATTGTTTTGAAGTTTTAATGAGCACATAGGCTCTTCAATTTATTTGGTTATTATGGATTATGGTAGAAGCCTGGGTATGTGAAAGATCATGAGGGGCCAAAAAGTGGTGATGTTAGTTCAAAACTTTGACAATGTAGCTGATGACTTTTTTTCACCCAAATTTGATAAAATGAAAAGGGTATCTTAAGGAGATTATCATCTTTCTATCGATATAGTTGCTGTCAAATTTTGAATTTGGTAAGTAATTATTAGTTATTTTCTAATTGAGCTACCTCTAAAGTGTTGATTTATATACTGATTGAAAAATTACTATAACTTTCAGACGGTATAACATTTTTGAAATCCAAAAAATGCGTCACATTCTATGCTTCACCTACTATAAGGAAAAAAAAATAAAATTTGAATTTTGTAAAGTTTTGAATGAGTTAAGGTGGTCAGACACGGGAGTTTTTTTATTCTGAAAATGTTGTAGAAAAAAATTCATAATTAATTATTTTTTTGGAATAAAATTACAAAAAAATATGCGTCACATCTAGGCATGAGTCTACTATTTATATATAAAATCTTATAATAAAATATTATCATTTGATTATGATTAAGGTGGTCAGACACACACCTACTTCTTTTTTTTTCCTGAAATTTTTGTACCACTGCATTGAAATCTATAATTTTCACCAATCATACTAAATTTTTCTCAAAAAAGGCCTAGTATTTTAGAAACTACATTCAATTTTCTATAGATTCTATTCTTACAACTTTTTGATATTAGGTTCATAGCTAGTTGAAATTTTCACATCAAGTTGACTAACCTTGATTTGCTAGTTTTTCATTGCCACTTAGGGGCATATTTTGGCCCCTCATGATCTTGCACATACCTGCCTATTATTATATAAGTATGTGCCTTTAAGTGTTTGAATGTAGGGATATACAAGAGTTTGAAAATAGAGATCTCTGATTGACAAACAATACAGTATCAGAAAAAATGACCCTCAGTGCAGGGACCATAACTTTTAATTAAACCATTGGATTTTGATGAGCTCTAAAGATGTTTTGAAAAACCTAATTACGCCCATCCTCACTAGAGTGATTGAGGATTTTATATCAGAATCAAAATTTATACATAGATGAGTATGGGTCTATCTAGAGGGAAAAAATATATCATGTTAGGACAATCGTAGGTAAGATGAATGTTTAAATAAATTTGATCTGGGAAAGAGATAGACAAAAAGGGTAGTGACATATTTCCCAATATAAATCATAGTCCTATATTATCTAGAAAGTAAAAAAATAATATAGCATCACAGGAATCATAGCAACACATAGATAAAAAAGATAATTATTTATACAGTAATAGTTTTCAACACACCATCCTTTCTCCTACACAAAATTGAAGACATGATCTAATATATTCATTTCAAATTCACAAAGGACAACACAAAGGAAGATTTAAAGAAATAAGAAAATCAAATAAGGAGGAGCATCTTTCAGGATAGCTCCTACCTAGCTTTCGGTGGAGAAAACCATTGATGAAGGTTGATTCAACTCTCTTCAATCTCCTTCCAGCACTTCTCTGAATTCCTCTCAGATGCAGGCACCAACCTTCTACTGGAAACTCACAATCAAACTATCCTCTCAAGAATAAGATAGTTCCTCTCCTAGAATACCATAATCCTCCTAAATACAATATCCTCTCAAAGCAATAATCTAAATTCCTTAGTATAATTTCCAGCCCACTTCCCCATCCTTCAAAGATCTCTCCTAGAAATAGGTTGAAGGATTGGTTGCATGGGAAAATCAACTGATGCAACCATCTCAACTAAAAGGTAGTTTATAGTTTAGGATTTAATTAATTTCATTAAAGTCATTCATGGGAAGGGAATAGAAAATTTAATACTATTAATAATAAAATATAATATGAGAGCCTCACAAATATTAATAAACTACTATTATTTTCCTTTATTTAAGGAAAATGAAATAATTTATTACTATTATTACGTATCACCTTATTTACTAAAGCTATGGTAAAAGATTTACCATATAATAATTAATCCTTCAAGTAAATAATTTATTTATTATTATTATGTAAAATATAATTACTTTCACACCATATTGTATAGATATATGTAACCATAGGCATACATGTGAACCCATATGCTTATGTGTAGATATCTTGTTATAATATTATTAAAACAAATATTATTATTAATATTATAAACATCTTATTATTATTGTATTATTAAATATTATTATCCTATCAAATAATAAATCATATTCCATACAAAGAAAAATCATGATATATATATGTGTGTATGTGTGTGTGTGTGTGTGATCAATAACACAAGATGTTCTAACAAGATTAGCAAAATCAATCACAACATCCTATACTTGCATAAAATAATAACTCATATAAATCATCTACTAGCAACGATTGAGCATATCATTAAGAACAATTAAAGCTACCATATCCAAACCTTAGTCTCCTAAAATGAAAGAGACAAGAACAAGAAACAAGATCACCATAATCCAACAAACTCATATACACAACAACATAAGGAACTGACTCAGGAACTCCCTGCTTAAGGGTAAAAAATGGTCAAAGGTTGAGTTTCTTCTCATGGAACCTTGGTGATATCTCTGTAACAACAATAATGATCGAGGATTTGAGGGATTGCTCAGACCTATGAGACCAGGTGGAGATGATTCCCGGTACCTACATTCCTGCATCACTGAGAAAATAGATGACTAGGATCAATACATCATGTGGACCTCAACTAAGTGAGTAACTATGACTTCAACCTAAGTCATGAACACACATTAAACATCTTATACACATGAAAACATAAGACATCATAGATAATAATGGTTATATTCAAATCCTTGGGTTAGCTTTATAAATCATGTAAATATAGATGTTTTCAAACTTCATAAACATATAAATGATAAGAATAAATAAGTGTATCTAAACATCTGATAAGTTTATCATCCTCTAAATAATGAAAGTGTCCAAATAAAAGTCCAATTATAATCATAAGAGAGGGTATTACATGGACAAGATGGCAAATAGAAATCCAACTATAAGCAACTGGAAGTATTAGGTCTGGTGAATGCCCTAAATTTTTTGAAAGACTTCAAGTATGAATTGATTAGGGTTGTTCTCAATTGGTTTAACGATGGAAATTTTTGGTTGGATGAGCGCATTAAAATAAAAAGGAAGATGATTCATGTTGTCACTGAGTATCCTACCACAAATAAGACAAAGGCACTTCACAGTGTGCTGAGGAGAGAAATTGAGAAAAACACAGGAGCCGAGTGGAATGACCAAGCTATGAAGATTAACACAATCAAAGACCCAAAGGTAAAATTTGCAGCTCATATCATCGGTTATAAAATCTATATGTCAAGAAGACTGAATAGTGTACCATGAGGAGCCATTGACATAGCATACAAAATGTTCAAGAAAGGTTTCTAGTTAGACCTCGCCAAGCTTCTTCTGAAGTAGATTGAAGAAAAAATGAAGACAATTTGGTTGGCTAAATCAAATACATGTAAGTTTGGATCCTTGCTAGTTTGCATATTTTTTTATGTGCAAATATTTTTCCCATTGGTTGATAATATAGAATGGTCAACTGATAAGTTAGTCATAGTTCAAATTTTAGATTTGATTAACGGCTTGGGAAATAATCTTGAAAATGTTTTAGATAACTATTTTGAGCAATTCAAAGGCAAAATGTATTCTCATAGCAGAATTCCAAGTCAACTAGTTGAGGACTATGAACATGAAATCTATTTTCTGGTTGACACTGATCATACATTGATTAAGGCTATGGATCCTAGGACAAAA